>PVNU02001608.1:0-97914 GCA_003013855.2 Liriodendron chinense | reverse complement strand
TCCGATCCGTTGACAGCCCTAAGAGTTCCACATCCAATAAAAGTGTGACCCACCTATAAGTGGGTCAATCTGATTATAGGGCTAGGGAATAGTTCCTACAACCTGGATTTCACACGTGCTAGCTGCCCCAAGTGGGATGAATTCGCATATCTTGTGAATCTGTCATACAATTATCTTGCTTGTCTTTTACCTTGTGAATGATCGAGAGAGTTTAATAATTTGTTCATCAGAATTTAGTTAAAAATATTAGGTCCATTATAGGCATTTCTCTACCTACACGAACTTTGATAGTCCAGCAGTGTAATTGTTGATACACAGGTGCCAAGAAATTCTACACGTTGCGCCTAAGAAACTCATATTAAGTTGCCCAACTTGTGGATTAAGAGGCACCATATATGAAACTTGACGATGATTTCTTTTGTAGTTAAGCCAAGTGGACAATACTGGATGTTCGAGACAAAAAAGAGTAGTCCATCTGAATTCAATGAACAAATGTCCCTTAATCATATTCCTAATTAGTTAGGATCTTTTTAATCAATATTATTTTGGAATGATAAACTAACTGCACTGGGTTCCTTAATTTCAACACTTACAATTTGAGTTGATATCTGCCACTTTCACATTTTGTGAGTGCCTGCATTTCAATGTTTCTTGGGCTATGCTGGCATCTCTGCCTGCCTTCCTTGCATCCTGGGATGAGGGGGAAGTCGGTAATGATGGAAAGGTCCTCTGGCACTTGGCTGCTATGGCTACTCTGTGGGGAATTTAGGGGGAGAGGAACAAGAGGTGCTTTGAAAACAAGTCGGAATCAGCGGAGGTCTTCTCAAGAAGAGTTATGTCTTGGGTTAAGGACCGGGCTTCGGGATTTAAGGATTTGGATGCTTGTGTAATTGCTGTCCTGCTGGGCATTTGAGTTTTCCTTTGTTGTCTTTTTAAGTTTGTTTTTGTATTCTTTTTGCCTTTCGGCAGCGTCTAACAAAGTTTCGTAGCCTAAAAAAAAAAACTATCACGCTCTGCAGTTGTATCAAATAACTCCCCTACCATAAGAACACCATAGGCTCTTTCCTATTTTATTTTGTTGTTATATTGTTTCATGTGGGCAGGTTCCTAGTCATTTCTATCTATCAAAATTTTCTTGGTCATCAAACTATTATTTGTACATAGGCTGCTAACATCATGCAAAATCAATATATAGTATGAAGTCCTTTGTAATTTATATTAGAACCTTTGCTAACACCACACAAATGTGGCCACCTAGCATGTGCGTGGGACATCACGGTCCTGTATTAGGTGGGCCCTGTGACGTAGACGAGCTGCCCCAAAATTTGGTCAGTAGACTCATCAGTTAGGCCACACATGTATGACAATGGATGGTTCAAAAGACAGTGCCAAGTTCCCACATTTAACATACATGTGTGACCCCCACATCATGAGTACTGGACCAGCTTGAGTTTTTTCTAGGACAGGTCATCCATCTACATTGTGAGGTCCACCTGATGCGCACCACAAATGTGGGGTCTAGAGTTGTGGGTGGAGGTATAGCTTCTCCTTACTGACGGACTCATGTGTTTAGTAACCACTGCCTTTCCGTGCAGCTATGCCCTTGCAATGGAATTCCAGCAGCGAGTGATTGACGCTTGGGGAAGCCACGGGCCGAACGTTAAAGGCGAGTTCGGGGAAGCTCATCAACTTCTTGATCAACTGAAGAAAAAGGCTCGGGGGTCATTGAGCGAGGTTCCTAGAAAGGCGTTGTCATTGCCCCACGTCAGTGAAGCCTTTCCCACCGAAGCCGGACATCCTGATGTTGAGGTCAGTTACAAGTGATTGATTACCTCTTTTACAAATGAAAAGCTTCCATCTCTACTTCATCAGCATTAGAATTTTGGATCTAATGGTCATCCATGCAAGAAGATTTTTTATGTACCTGTATTTTGGATAAGGCTTAGGCGAGGTGACGACAATTGTGTAGTAAGGTGCTCACCACACACGCACTATGGGGCCTGCTATGATGTATGTATTTTGTCCGTGTTGTTCATTTGTTTTCGTCGATCATTTTAGGGCATGAGACCAAAATCGAAGTATATCCAAAGCTCAAGTGCACCACGCCCAAGAAGCAATGGGAATTGAATGCCTTCTGTCGAAAACTTTTTGGGGGCCAAAGAAGTTTTGGATCAAGCTGGTAGTTGTATTTTCCATTCATCCAGGTCCTTGTGAGCTTATTAACAGGTTGGATGACAAATAAACATCACTATAAGCTGCAGGAACGTCTTAACGGGACATCATTATCCTAACGTTTTTCTACGGCGTGGTGCACTTGAGCTTTGGATATGCTTCCATTTTGGGGTCATGGCCCTAAAATGATCTAAAAAAATCGGATGAATGGTGTGGATAAAGTGGATGATTGAATGGTTACAATTGCAGTGGTTTGGAACTTTTCAATGGCGGAATGGGGTTAAGAATATTTAAGATTGAAAGGATGATATTGAAGAAGAAACTTTCCTTTCTCTTCATGCTAGGGTTAGGTTTCAATTTGAGGATTTTTTTTTGGCTAGTAAGTATGTTGTTTACCAAACATACTCATGCACTAAATCAGTAGAAACTGATATAGGCTACTCGAGGAAAAACGACTTGGGATCCAAATGCAGCCTTAAAGCCCAAGAAAGTAGTTTTCATAATCAAAATCACAAAATGGAATCATATCCAAAGCTCAAGTGGATCACACCACAAGAAATAGTGTTCTTACAATCTATGATCCGAATCAAACCGAGCTTCGAGCCGAGCCGAGCTGAGCCGGTACTGCCCTAGTTTGAACTCAGTTTTCTTTTTTAAACGAGCTTGACTTTGAGGCTTGGTTTGGTTTGAACGTCTATTCGAACCAATCCAAGCTGAGGTTTTTCAAACCAATCTGAGCCGAGCTTTCGAGCTGGCTTGGTTTGTGCCCAGATCTAAGCCTCGCCATGATGATCAGCTTGACCCAATAGTCAGGTCGGTTCCAATCATCAGGTGAGCTACAGGTTCGGTGGTTTTTTGTGGTGTATTATAGTTATCTAAGGTGGACCAGGTAGATTTTTGGGTCATCTGGTTGAGATGACCATGGTGCAACTATTGCAGGGGTTAGATCTCAAAATCACCATCTGGGACTAACAATGCTTGAGTACTGCACTACTTTAAAAAAATAACACAGGGATGCCTAAAATAGATTCTTCTTTAATGATATAAGGTCTGTTTGGATGCAGTTCCTCAATACAGGGTAAGGGGTTTCGGAAAGGGGGTTACAAACCTACTTTTTCGGTTGAGTTGGCAGCCTACTTCTTTTGCTGTTTTTAGGGTCATTTTCATTCACTTCAAATTGGTTTTCTCCAAGTTAGTGTTTTATAGCATTTATTTTGTCAAGAGTAAGAAGGCGTGATTTTGCAAAGTCACACCATCAATTGTTGTTTGGATCAAAACAGCTCTTAGGGGTTAAACACCCCTTTGGAGGGTTCATCCAAAGGAGCCCTTGGAATCTAGGAGCTCCCTAAAAAAGGGGGATGTAACTCAAAAGTAGGGGTCAACTTGACTCTAAACTGGGCCCAAACCTGCTCATGGGCCCAACTCCTTGAAGTACCCAACAAAAAAGATAGACTTGAAAAGTATAATCGGGCCGAAACCCACTAGTCGAGACTCCCACTACTTAGAATCTTGATGCTCCTTACAAAAGAGGAGACTTATTCGAAAAGTTGAATTGGGGCCCAAACCCATCCAGTCTAAGGTCCTACTTAGAATTGAGCACGAATCGAGCTGGCTCGGTTAGCTCACTCAATTCGGCTCGTTCTACCTCGATTCGGCTTGATTCGGAAGGGGGGTTCGAATAGAGCCGAGCATATTTCCCTAGCTCGTTCCTTGCTTCGAGCCGCACACGAGTAGCCCAAAGCTCTGCTTGAAAATTATATATATATATATATATATATATATATATATATATATATATATATATATATATATATATATATAAATTATAATAAATTATATATATACTAAAACCAAAAAAGTTAAAACCCAAATCCCTATTCAAACAAGCACCCGACCCTGCCTAGTCGTCCATCCTCTACAGACTGCTGCTGCCCTGCTTGTGCCCGATTGTCCGTCCACCAGCCCACCGCCCACCGGTCTCTCTCTCTCTCTCTCTCTCTCTCTCTCTCTCTCTCTCAGATTCCATCCGGCCAGTCAGCTCTCTCCCTCTCAATCTCTCTCTCACAGATTACGTCCGGCTAGTCGGATCTCTCTCTCTCTCTCTCTCTCTCTCTCTCTCTCTCTCCAGCCGGCCAAACAGTCCGTTGAGCCAGCCCATCTAGCCAGTCTGTCACACTCTGAAATTCGAGACTCGAGTACAACAACCCAAAGCCTGAGTTTCAGGGTGTAAATTTAAAATTCAAATATAGATTCCTTGAGATTCCATTCCACACATCGGATATCCAAAATTTAAATCGAGATAAACTTCATTAAACTATAATTTAATTACAACTCTCCCTTTTTTTCACATTAATTTCACAAATTCTCTACAACGTCTTATTACATTAAATTTTACAAAATAAAATAAATCGACTACGGTTGACGCTTGAGTAACATGTGACCATCTTAATACTCTGTTCTGCCTACATATTTGCCTTGTTGAAAACTTGCAAGAACCGTGATGATTTTGGTGAGTTAAAAGCCCAGTGAGATCATTTTCAACATAAAGAAATTCCAATTGATTTAAGATAAGATTCTACACAATACTATATATAGAGAGTTAGTTTCATATGTTATCTAAATACTTTTATGAGTTGTGTTCTTGAATGATGTTTGTGAGTATCATGATGTCATGGATGCATATGTTCAAAGTATGATGAAATATTTGCCTTCCTTAAAACTTGCAAGAACTGTGGTGATTTTGGTGAGCTAAAAGTCTAGTGACATCATTTTCAACATGAGGAAATTCCAATTGATTTAAGATAAGATCCTACACAATACTATATATGGAGAGTTAGTTTCATATGTCATCTAAATACTTTTATGAGTTGTGTTCTTGAATGATGTTTGTGAGTATCATGATGTCATGGATGCATATGTTCAAAGCATGAGGAAATATATAAATAAATAAATATATATATGGGCAAATCAACCATGCCCTCATCTTCAATCGAGCAAATCGACCATGCTCAACATCTCCAACCAGGCAAATTAACCATGCCCTGGGCAAATCAATCATGCCCAACAAACAAATCCCTCTACCCTTGGATGTTAGGATACCTATTGCAAGTATTGAACAATGCTCACCTAACCCAGAGTACAGCGGGGCGGCAAATCAGCCATGCACGCCGGGAGTCAAATTAACCATACTCCCGTTCCGTCATCCAAAACAAATAAAGCATATATAAAAGAATGCATATGAATGTCATAGATCATGAAAGCACTTCTTAAGCACATAATGCATTCAATAGTTTGAACCCAAACACATCATGCATGTGTTTCACATGTTTGTTCAATTATAATGTCTGATTCATATCTTAATCGTCAATTAAAAGAGAAATTGTGCAATGTTAACGCGAGAGGAAACATACAAGATTTAAATTGTCTATTAAAGCAATAGAACCAAGTAAAGACAATGTTAACGTTATCCTAATATCAATTAAAGTGCAACTAAGGAATGGATTCCTAACCTAGACTCCTAGAGAGAGACGAAAGAAAAATAAATTAAAATTTAGATTAATTTCTTTTAGAATTGTGGTGAATTCTAAGATTTAGAAATTTAGAAGTCTGAGCCTCGACTTGCCAAAACAACTAAAACTTGATAATTCGAAAACTTAAACCTAGATTTGAATATGAAAGGAAAATTTTGAAAAATCAAAAGGAAAACATCAGGAAAAATCACTCACTTATTGCTGGACCAAGTGTAAACAACACGTCAGTGAGTCGACTCAGTGAGTTGACTCACTGGGTTAACTCAACAGAAATTCTCTTCTCTTTCTCCTTCTTTCTTTCTCCTTCTTCTTCTCCTTCTTTTTCTTCTTTTTCTTCTTTCTTCTTCTTTATTTCTCCTTCTTCTTCTTCTTCTTCTTCTTCTCCTCCTCTGGAGAGACAGCAATAACACAGTAGAAACTTCTCTCTCTCTCTCTCTCACGTGATCTCTCTCTCTCTCTCTCTCTCTCTCTCTCAAGAGATATCTCCAGAAAGAAGCAGACAGATAGATGAGTTTTATAACATCTTAGAGTCAGTTGGGTGGATGCGGAAGAAATTTTGGATTCAATCTAAGTTAGAGAAGGAAACTGCTTATTCTGAAAAGTTCTCACGCATGGGACTCGTTAGAAAGCTAGGTGGGGTCCATACGACATTAATGAGGTGAATCTCGGCCTTCCATGCAACACCATTGAGCGGATCTTACCAAATCTTGATTTTCTTGACCATTTTGGGAGATTGGAGTGGGCCACACAGCCAACGGATAGTTTGAATAATCAGATGGACAGGGTATAATTGGGTCGTGCATCTGATGGATGGATTGGATTAATATAATGGGGACCGCATGATGGAAGTTGTGGAGAGTCCGCGTCGGCAGCGAACGGACGCTGTTGCTGCAGCGTCAAAGAAGAAGATGGACGATACGTCCGTCTCCCACAAAACGGTCAAACGCGGTTTGACCGCCTGGCAAATCGTGTGCATCGCACAAGCTGGTCCCACTTAAATGTTTATATGAAATCCACTCCATTCAAAAGGTAGGCCAAAGGATTTTAGGGGCTGGTACCAAAATTGGAACATATTTGAGGTCAGGTGGTCCACTTATGATCAAATTTCTGATTAGGGCATTTGTAGGATGATCAGAGAGATGAAATTCGACGTTTATGGCTAAAATGTGCCCAAAAGCTGGTAAAATGATCTTCAGAAACTATAATACTTAAAAGTGTCAGTTTAACTAACGGCATTTTTGTAATTATTGTAAATTTACGAGTTTTGTGAAATCTAATACTTCTATGCTGTTCTAGGGTTTATTCTGAGTAACTTTAATAAAGGACTATATGCTAACTCTCTACTAATTATTTATTATTAATTTATCAATATTAAAAGTTATTTAATCTATTAAATAATTTATTAAATTATGATTTAAATTATTCCAGAAACCTGGGGTGTTATAAGCACGTCTGAGAAGGTCCATAGGGTCAGAAATTCAATGATCTAAACATATTTTTAGTGACGGACAAGATGAACAAATCAGATTTATGGACAGACATGTGTATAGGTTGGTGTAGAGATCGAATGGCTGGTCTACGTTGATCGCGTTGTTCGAAATCGAAGTGGACGGTTAAATCTTTCAATTTAGCAACGATAGATCATTTTAACGGTCAGTCAATTGACTTAACTAAGCACATTAATTTTTTCAGAGGCCTACAAGTGTTGGAATACTTATAAAAGTGTATACTTGTGTGTATGCGTGTGAATAACACGGCCTATTATTTAAATTCTCACGTGTAAACATGCACTGGTGTACTTACTCGTGCGCTTAAATTTTCGGGGTATTACACAGTCAGTCCGTCGAGCTAGCCCATGAGGCCAGTCTTACTGGCCAGACAGTCTGATCTATAAAAATTATGGATAATGGATCATGTAATGTCTATCAGGTCAGATTGGCCGAGTGGTTATTGTATTAATCATATAAACGATCTTAATATAGAGATCTTCTTTTCCCTGCGAAATAACACTTGGTGTAAGAGAACATGCTGGATCATCTGGATGTGCCAGATCTGATCTGCACGGATCATGAGGATCGTAAGGCCAAACCATGCATAGGCCAGAAATCTCAAATTAATCTAATCCACAAGTGGGCCATGGTAATTCAATTTTTGGATTGTGTAGTAATCTTTGTGTGGACCAACGGATGCATCTGATCCAGTCACTGATCTGAAGTGTTAAAAAGTGATGGAATGAATCAGATTATCCAATGGGCTATCAAGATCGGTTCTAGTTTATGTTAATCATGTAAATCATAATATATGATGATCGTCATGGCTAAGATATGAGATTAGGGTATGATCATGGACCATCCAGATATCTGATATGTAATGGACGGTCTAAGTCTGATCCTTGGTAACTCTAAGTCCATATTAAGTAGATCAAATGAATAAATTACTAAATGATGAATTATGTGCTAGGAACTTGGTATTTACTCTAATTTTCAAAAGCTTGTAGAATTCACATTAAGAGGTGAGTGAATCCCAACATGTTTTCTATTCATTTGAATAAAGTAGGTTGTTGTGGTGTGATGCTATGCTTGGGGTGACTTGTGTTGATTATGATGATGTTATGCATATATGCCAATGCATTTTATTACTTATACACGTTGAATGAAATTAATGACAAATAATATGTATGTGCCTCTCAAAATGAGAGATGACACGAATGATATGTATGTGCCTCTTAAAAGGAGAGATGATTGAATAATATGTATGTGCCTCTCAAAATGAGAGATGAATGAATTATTTGTTGCCTTTCAATTAGAGAGATGATTATTGAACACGACATGCCATACGCTTCATACATTCATACATTGTTATCCTGGAGAATCGCTCTGGAAGACCGGTAGGTACTTAAGTACCCAGTTACCTAAGGACCATCTTGAAAGCCCACTAGTATGTGGAAGTCCGCCCTACAAGGAAGGGGGAGCCGATTGATGGGATCCAATCGAAGCAAGTGGAAGACTGAGTATATGCCCACATGATACATCATATCATATAACATTCTCGCATCCATAGTATAAATTTAATCATAAGACTGTATTTGGGTATACTACTTTATTTGGGCGGGTGTGAACCATGATGGGTTTACTCACTAGACTTCCTCACTGACAGAAGTAAATATATACAGATGGTACATATGATATACATGAGAAGGAACCTAAATAAGTAGAGGAACCACTAAATATCTTACCGAAGGAAGAAGTAGCTGCCATGAGTTAAGATGCTTAGCCAGTCATTTTTTTTTTCGTTTGATGACATTATTAATAAGTTTCAAATGGGTGGACCATTGTGTATGGATTGTATTTTTATTTAATTGTTGTTAAATGATAGTTTGAACTTAGTACACATATGATCTCATGCCTCTACAACAGTTTGACCTCTTGAATTAAGTGCATTTGTGCACGAGTCATATCCCATAACCTGGGCCTGAGGGTGCACACTCTGTGTCCAGATTTCGGGGCATGACAGAGAGGGCATCGCGATTCACAGTGAAGAGGAAATGCATGAAGATGTATTGAAAGGAGAAGTTGAAATTGAAATCAGTTTTGGTGTTGGTCTTCAAAATAAGTCTGACTTTAGTTTTGTGGACGGCGTCTAATAAGAGGAAAGGTTATATGTCATTGACCGCACACTTTGTTAATGAAGATTAGAAACTTTGTAAAAGAATTTTGAACTTCCGTCACATTTCCCCTCATTCTAGTTATGCAATTTCAGATTGCATATACGGTTGTCTACAAAAGTGGGTTATTGAAAAGAAAATCTCCGTAATAATGTTAGATAATGCCTCTACTAATGGCAGTCTGATTACAATCTTACGCAACCAAATAAAGTTGACCGAAAATTTATTTTTTGTGGGAAAGATATTTCACGTTAGATATTGTGCCCATATTTTAAATTTGATTGTCCAAGAAGGGCTGAAGACAATTGATGATACAATTGAGAACATTAAGGAGAGTGTAAAATTCATCAAGGGGTCACCTTCAAGATTATATATGTGGAATGAGATCGTCTAATGTTTAGGTTTGAAATCCCAAAAAATGTTGAAGTTTGATGTTTAGATACGCTGAAATTCAACTTTCGAAATGTTGGATTCAGCAATTGAATTGGAATTGACATTTACTGAATTTGCAGTGCATGAGAGAATGTATGTTTGGTCACTTAAGCAAGAAGATTGGAGCAAGGAGAAAGAAGTTCACGGGTTTCTCAAGATTTTCTATGACTGCACCAACATTTTCTCAGAAATAATGTATCCCACAGCAAATCAGTTTCTTCCGTATGTTTGTCAGATTAAAGAACCCTTACAATAAACAGCAATTGATGGTCTAAATTTTATGAGGTAGATGGCAGAGAAAATGCAGTTGAAGTTTGATAAGTATTAGAGCGAATGTCATTTGTTAATGTCTTTGACGGTTGTTCTTGATCCACGATGCAAGATGGTGTTGGTGGAGTTCATTTTCATGAAGATTTATAATATTGGAAGGGCATCATTAGAAACCTCTAAAGCTCGTGATGCAATTGAAGATTTGTATACTTTATATTCTTCTACTGAACCCACAACCATAAAATTAGATGAAGGAGTTACAGGTCCAAGTTCTTCTGGTTCAAATAAGCCTGTTGACAAGATGATCAATGAATTCATGACTTTCTTAGTACAAAAAAATACAGGTACGCAAATAAAGGAATTAGAACTAGACTTGTATCTCAAAGAGCCGATCATAGTGCTCCAGGATTCAGATTTTGATGTTTTGGAATAGTAGAAGGTGAAAGCGAGCAAAAAAAAAAACCTTATACTATCAAATATAGCACGAGACATATTGTCAATTCCTATTTCAACCATGGCATCAGAATCAGCCTTTAGCACATGTAGTATGGTCGTTTCCAAGCATTGAAGCTCTCTTTCACCAAAGACGATCGAGGCATTAGTTTGTACTCAAGATTGGTTGAGACCGGTTTGGGGAGGTAACTGTGAAGATGTTGAAGATAATGAGGAAAATGAGGCCGACTGTGAAGATGAAACTGCACCTGAAATAACATGAATATTCAATGATGTTAAAGTTTTGTTAATCTTTGAATGTATAAACAATGAGATTGTACTTTAATTTTCTTTAATTTTCTTTAAGTGTTAAAGTTTGATCATGCTTTCATCAATCATCATAATATCTTGCATCATTATAATTATTTTTTCTTATTCATTTTATTTTATTTTTACAGTTCTTACTTAATGCTGCTAGTACATCTCTTTAGTGTTTATTGTTTCTTTTATGATTTTGCCAAAAGTACTAATGTGTTGAAAACATGAAGTGTAGATATGTTGTCATCTGACCCATCAACCGACATTTGGGAGTACGGTTCCCTAGTTCAATCTTCAAATTCAGGGACTACGAAGATTATATGTCCATTATGTGGAAAAAAAGTTCTTTAACGAAACTAATAGGCTTAAATTACACCTAGTAGTCGAGGTGGAGATGCAAAATCATGCCCTAAAGCCCCAAAGGATGTTCAACTCCCTTTTCAAGCCCTTTAAACTCAAATAAAAAACATTCGACTCCTAAACCTTCCACATGAGTTGTGATTACCGAACATTCTGATACACGAAAAGTGGAGAGAAGTCATCGAGAAGAGAAATAGGAGGAAGAATGATTAGATCTATCGGAAGAAGAGCAAATACAACTTGCTTTGAAGCGAAGTTTGAAAGATACTTCTGCATATCGTCGATGTCCTCAAACTTTAAGACGTCATGATAATGAAGCCAGATCGAGTAAAAACACTAAGAAGAAGAGTAACAAAGCATTAAAGTTCCTCTCCAGACTTGGTGAATTTTACAACATGCTGGGTACTCCGTATAAATCAATTCACAAAGAAGGCCTAAAAAAGCTAATTGAGTCTATCCAAGAACATGATGGAACACTCTCTCCACTTTCTGATTCAAGAGAGGTGAATGAGTTTCTTTACAAAAAATTAAATAGCAGCTCTAGTTCGTCAAACGAATCTCGGGAAGAGTGAAACTTAAAAGTAAGTTTTTAATATTTCAGTTCTAACTTTATTAAAGTAAGTTTTCTAACGTTGTGTAGATACTAAATAGTATATATAATATGTAAGTTTTGAATTTTTAACACGTAAAAATTGTGTCCAAGCTTGACTCTCAGCTCAAATTCAGCTCGAACGGCTCGAGCTCAAACTCGGCTCAAAACTCAGATGAACCAGCTCGGACATAAAGGTCCAGCTCGATGGTCTAGCCAAGCCGAACACAAGCCAGGCCACTTAGTGACTGAGCCTAGCTCGAACATGGCTGAGCTCGGCTCTGCTCGGCTCGTGCTCAGCTCTAGTCCTACTACTTGAATTCTGATGCTCCTTGCAAAAGAGGAAAACCTCTCTAAAAACATATGACTTTTGGCCCAAAGCAATCAAGTGCCATGCCCAACGCTAGAAAATCTCGCAAAGCGACTACTCTTAAGCATGAAGACAAGTCCAAAACCATCTAGTCTCAGACCCCAGTCCTTGAAACATCGCAGATGCCGACTTGCCTCTAACCCAAGGTCACAGGAATCACATCTGACCTTAAGCTCTACGGGGGTAGTTGTGACATATGTGTTACTCCATTCCTTGTTCTAGCTTATGCTAGGAAGTGATGTTGAAAATCAGGAAGGTTCAAAAACTAAAGCCAGCCATAACACATGAAATATTGGGAATAGAAATGCCCACGTTGCAACTTTCCAAAGGCCCACCTGATGTTTATATGCCATCTAAAACCATTAATAACTTGTTTCCCACGTGGATGAAGGGAAACATCAATATCAGCCTGATCCCAAACTTCTGCTTCGACAGTGGTTGTTCAATCATTACTTCTTTTGGTGTGGCTTATTTTGAAATTTGAATATGCCTTAACTTTTAAATGGCATCCTAAAATGAGCCAGTGCAAAGGATAAACTAAGTGGATATAATACAGACATTATCACATTGGGCTTCATAGAGCTTAGGGTGTGTTTGGATCCACATCACATCACAGTAATGCAATATAATGAGCAGTAAAAAGGTAATAATTACCATTACTATGGTATTTAAAGGAAACCCGTATGCAAACTCCTCTTCCAATTTTCACCACGAAAATGCAGAGTATTTTCATTGGTTAAATATACTTGGAGGTAATTTGGTCCACATGTGTTATATCCACACTGTCTATCTATTTTATAATATTATTTTATGGCATGTTCCCAAAATTGTACAAGATTTAACACTTTTGAGGACTTCGAGAAGTTTTCAATGGCAAACGTCTAATCCCTACTACTAGCCATGGTGTGGTCCATTTCAGATTTGTATTTTTATCATTTTTTGTCTCATTACATAAAATGATCATACAAGATGGGTGGACCGTGTGGATATAATACATACATCATAGTGGGGCCCACAAAACTATCCCACGTCAAGGGGCGTGCGCTCATTCATGCCGTAAGAGATTCCAAAGGATTCCAGTGATGTGACATGTAGCAATATCCAATTAATGTAGAGAAGTAATGATGTGAATTTTACTCTGCATTACCATTGTTTCCATTAATCTAAACACGCAGATAAGAGTCGATTCATGTGACCTCTGATTGAAGGCAATTCGCATTTGATGCCACTTTCCTGTGCCCCAGCATACAGGGAGCCCCCTAGGCAGAAGCTTTGTTTATCAATTTCACCTGCACTAGGACATAAGCTCAATTACCAGGTATATCCAAAACTCAATTGGGCCACACAATAGAAATTAGTCCTAACATGAACCAACGCTGATCGGCTAGTGACCCTGCCAATGACCGGTGGTCGGTACTCTATGGGACCCGCCATAATGTATGTATTTTATCCAGCGTCCACCCATTTTTCCAGACCATTTTATGGCATGAGCCCAAAAATAAGGTAGATCCAAATCTCAAGTGGACCACATCACAAAAAGCAGTGCTGATTGAATGCCCACTATTAAAAATTAACCACATCCATACCACACTTCTACTTTGTTATTATCATAGCTAGACATGGTTTTCTTTGGTGTGATCCACGTGATGAGTGGATAGGGTTGATTTTTGCACAAGGTGTTCCTTAAAATGCAAACAACATATGGATAGGATTAAATGTCACCATGTGATCTTTCAACTCCTTAACTAATTCCATCTTTTCTTTGGCAAAAATATTCATTTTGATCCTCAATATATGTGAACACACATGCGGGCACGCACTATAACCGACAAACTGAAGGTAACGCCCATGGGCTTCTAATTCCCAAGTTAGCGAAAATTTGGGGTGTTACAGTGTTACTTCATTCCTTGTTCCAGCTTATGCTAGGAAGTGCTGTTAAAAATTAGGAAGGTTCAGAAACTAAAGCCAGCCATAACACATGAAATATTGGGAATAGAAACGCCCACGTTGCAACTTTCCAAAGGCCCACCTGATGTTTATATGCCATCCAAAACCATTAATAACTTGTTTCCCACACGGATGAAGGGAAACATCAATATCAGCCTGACCTCAAACTTCTTCTTCGATGGTGGCTGTTCAATCATTGTTTCTTGTGGTGTGGCTTATTTTGAAATTTGAATATGCCTTAACTTTTAAATTGCATCCTAAAATGAGCAAGTGCAAAGGATAAACTAAGTGGATTTAATACAGACATTATCATAGTGAGCTTCATAGAGCTTAGGGTGTGTTTGGATCTACATCACATCAAAATAATGCAATGTAATGAGCAATAAAAAGGTAATAATTACCATTACTATGGTATTTAAAGGAAACCAGTATGCAAACTCTTCTTTCAATTTTCATCGCGGAAACGCAGAGTATTTTCATTGGTTAAATATACTTAGAGGTAATTTTGTCCACATGTGTTATAGCCACACTGTCTATCTATTTTATAATATTATTTTATGGCATGTTCTCAAAATTGTGGAAGATCTAACTTGAACCAATGCTGATTGGCTAGTGACCCTGCCAATGACTAGTGGTCGGTGCTCTATGGGACCCGCCATAATGTATGTATTTTATCCATGCTGTCCACCCATTTTTCCAGACCATTTTATGGCATGAGCCCAAAAATAAGGTAGATCCAAATCTCAAGTGGACCACATCACAAAAACAGTGCTGATTGAATGCCCACTACTAAAAATTAACCACATCCATACCACACTTCTACTTTGTTATTATCACAGCTAGACATGGTTTTCTTTGGTGTGATACACGTGATGAGTGGATAGGGTTGATTTTTGCACAAGGTGTTCCTTCAAATGCAAACAACATATGGATAGGATTGAATGTCACCAGCTCATGATAAGTTGGAAGTTATTTGCCGGGTGGACTGTAATTTTTTTAGTGGCACATGAACATGGGCATCTTTGGATGCCACCTATCCTACGATGATAAAACTTATTTTAGGAAGGCCCTGGTGGGCCACCATTACCATGCTAACGGTGTCATCCAGATTTGTAGTGATACACATTTTCAGAAAAGTTCGGTTGGGGACCAGCTTTGATGGTCATGTTATTATAAAAATCTATTTTTCCCATGTCTATGGCCCACCTCATGAGTTAAGGGTCCTATTTTTGGGTCAATGGATCTTCATGCTGGGCCTTGATGACCACATATATTCCATGGGTGTCGAGAATCATCTCTACATCCTCTTTCTGTGCAAATTAAGCGGCATTCTCTTGTATATTTGGTCAAACATGAACCCTTAACTCAACGTTGCAAGCTTCAATTCATCATCGCTGCAGAGAAAAACAAAAAAAACAAAAAAAAATCCACAATTTAGGACATGGCAGAGGGTGGGAATGGTTTGGGGTCAGGGGCCTGTTATGAGACATACAGACCATTCAAATCCCAACCCAAGTCACAGTCAATAGACCCGTGATCCGATCCTCACCATTTACTAATTGGGTTTATTATGTTAACACATGGTCCCACCCATCAACAAAATAATAGGTCCGGCACTACCCTTTCGGCCCATTTACTTAAGGACTCTTATTTCAGGTCCCTTACTAACTTATATGAGATTTGGGAATGGAAACTCTGTTAATACTTGCATCTGAAACGAGTCAACCATAGCCTAAATCATTTACTGTAGCAGGCCTTGTTTTCAGGCTGAAACCAAAACACTGGCCGGTAAGTACACCTGAGCCCAAGTTAGAATCAGGCCTGTTGGCAACCTTAATTTAGTGTTCCACTTAAGCTTAGGCTGTGCAAAATAAAAACTCATTAATTAGACTTTGTCATGACAAGCCCAAAGAAATCACTGTGGGTTTTTATCCAGTCCAGCGCCCCGCCCCTTGGAATCTAGCAGAACCCTAAAAAAAGGGAGACTTGACTTTAAAAGTTGGATCTGGGCCTAAACCCATCCCGTCATGGGCCCATCTTGGCTGCAACCAACCAAAAACGGTGGCTTGACTCTAAAAGGAGGGGAGGCTTGAGTCCAAAAGTAGAATCTGGCCCAGCCCATCTAGTCGAGGGCCTACTCCTTGGAATCACAATGCTCCTCACAAAAGAGAGGAGACTTTGACTCTAAAAACATAAACTTCTGGCCCATAGGCATCCAGTGCCATGCCCAATTCCTGTAAATCTCGCACTACCCAATGAAAAAGAAAAAGAAACAGAGTACTCTAAATGGAACATTTTTTTTTTTGTTTTGTTTTGTTTTTGGTCAGTCATGCGCAGCAGCGTGGATTCTCACCATTGATGGGTTTCCAAACCAAAACCTCCTGTTGAAATTCCGTAGAGTCTACCAACGAGGCAAGGCTCCGAACCCAATATTGTTAATGGAACATATGGTTGGAATGGGATTGCGTACTAAGTAAACTCTATGGGGCCCACTGTGATTTATGTATTTTATCCACTCCGTCCATTCATTTTACCATAAAATTTTAGGAACAAATTCTAAATTTATGCATACCCAAAGCTCAAGTGGACCAAACCACAGGAAACAGTGTGAATTGAATCTCTACCATTAAAAATTTCTTGTTTTCCATTCATCCATGTCTGTGTGATCTTATTAACAGGTTGGATGGCAAATAAACATCACTGTGGGACCTAGGAAGGTTTCAATGGTGGAAATCATTATTCCCACTGTTTCATTTGGTGTGGTTCACCTGGGGCTTGGTTATGCTTTGATTTTGTGCTCAACCTCTAAAATGAGCTTGAAAAACAGATGGATGGCATGGATAAATGACATACAATCACAGTGGGCCCAACAGAGTTTACTCAGCATGATAAAGTGATAAAACGTAGTGAGTAACTTAGTACATAATCCAATTTCCCGGTCCAACACCATCCAGCCCGGGGTCTCACTCATTGGAATATCACAGATGGGACTTGCCTGTAACCTCAGGCTCTATGAGGACCATTGTGGGGATTGAAAATGTTTATATGACATCTAAAACCGTTCATAAGTTGATTCATACCCGATGAAGGCAAACACCAATTTCAGCCTCCGTTGCCCACCGGACGTTTTCAATTGTGGTTTTTCAGTCAACACTGTTTCTTGTTGGGTGGCCCATTTGAGATTTGAAAATCCCTTATTTTTTAAATGACGTCCAGGAATGGGATAGCACAATGGATAAAGGGAGTGGATATAACACAGATATCACAGTGGGTCTCATAGAGCTTAGTGTAAGCGTAGATTCATGTAACCTTGGATTGCAGGCAATTCACATTTGATGCCACTTTTCTGTACCCCAGCACACACCTATCCCCCTATGCACAAGTTCTGTTCATCGATTAAACCATATTCATAAGGTAGATCCAAAGCTCAAGTGACCCATAAAATAGGAAATAGTCCTGACATGAACCGGCAAAACTGATAGACAGAGGATGTCATACGAATGTCATGGCAGGCCCCATATAGCTACCACCTACTGAAACATCCCGGCTGAAGGGGCGCAGGCAACTCACATCCATTCACCCCTGAAATTCAGAGTAGCCAGGAAAAGGAGTTGACTACCACTGTTGAAAATATTTTGGGGGCCATAAAAGTTACCTCGTGTTGATACTCTTGTGAGTCTACCACTGTACTATGAGTAAGGACTTTTGGTTTGGTTGAATTTATTTTATAAAACAAAAGAGAAAGAGGAGGAGAAAAAGTGCTATGAACCTTTGAAAATTTGCCTTGTGGGAATAGTCCCACATTGAAGAGAAAGAAGAACCTTTTCTCCTTTGTATATAGAAGCATGAGAATAGCCTGCCCGTCGTGCCGGCGTGGGTTTGTCTACATGATCTCTTTTGTTTTTCATTAAATTTTTTTTCTCTTCTGACCAAGTCTCATGGCAATACGTTGCTCATGCCAATGGTATTGTGCATTTTTGCAAAACTATTTTTTTACATTGACTGACACCTCATCTCTAGGTGTCGCCGTGTGTCCGCCTTGTAAGCCCTAGGAATTACTATATATAGTAATTTTTCTGAAAACCTAAAGAGTATTCTCTAAAAATAAAAAACCTTAGCTACTCTCTTCTTCCTCCTTTCTAATCTTCTGTAATCCTCCTTTGCCATTTTATTCGTTAATTAATCTTTAATTGGGATATTATGAGGATCGGCTGCTTGGTGGTGGAGTTAACTTTTTATGCCGGTGGGTGGTTGTATCCCAAAGGCATTGACTGCAGCAGATCTGGATTGTTCATCCAGAACAAAACAAAAAAAAAAGGGCATGAATTATCTTTAAGAAAGCGACATGGGTCTGTGCCTCTGCTGAAATTGTGATTATCATTTCTTTAATATATTAATTCTTTCTTCAGTCTAAGTGCTATCAATTTTATTTAAGTAATTGTTCCATTTTGTGTTTATTACCTATAGATTTATAATTGCTAGTTCATATTATTGTTTTAATAATTCCTGTGAACAACAAGGACCCCCTTGAGAACATGGTACAGAAGCATCAAGTTGTGCTGCAGGAAGTGATGTAGAGGGGATCGCTGAAGAAAATGGACCAACAGAAGGAGGCCAAGTGGAGCAGCAAAACAGTCGCCAAAGTACAAAAAATCCAGCCTCGCCGGGCGCTCGATCGGTCTTCATCGGGCGCCTGACCATGAGCCTGAATGGTCTAGAGAGTTACTGGACATATTTTTTGAATTTCGGGTGCCTGACCATCATTGGACACCCGACCATCCACTGAGTGGGCGCTCAAAATTCGTTTGAATTATCTCTCAAACTCACTGGACAGTTTTACGCGCTGCTGGGCGCCTGACCACACTTCACCGGCACCCAAACTTCACTAGATTTGGAAGTTTACTCGTTGGACTATTTTTTAGTTCAGCGGGCGCCTGACTATGCGCAAACCGTTGCGCAAATTTTGCACGAACTTTCCAATGTGAATACTTTTCTTTCCTAGTTCGTTTAAGATTTCTCATTTACGTATCTTAGGGTTTCTATTACACAACCTAGGTTATAAATACTTGTTATAATTCGTTTTTAAGGATTATTATTCATCTTTTTAATAAATCTCTTAAGTTCATACTCTTTGCTCGTGGATTTGAGTATCCCTTTGTTGATTCGAAGAAGATCGGTTGAGGATTCCTGATAGCTCCGTGGATTCAGAGTAGTTATCTGTGAGGAGAGACGGTGATCGATCCCACCCCGCATCTACGCTGCGCCAAGTTGGTATCAGAGCGGGGAACACCCTCGAAAAGATGGCTTCTAGTGATGGCTGCGAAAACAGCCCATCTGATATTGCTTAAGGGTTCCAACTCCTTGCGGAGAAGATTGAGGATCTATAAGAAGCGAATCGGATGTCCATGGAGATGATGTTTGCTTCTCTAGAGTAGGTTATATGAGCTCTACCCAAGCCCTAAGCCCATGGTGATGCACCACCCCCAGCGATTGCAGTACGGAATAACCCTATAGTCCGTCAAGAACCCTCGTTGGCATTTCGCAGGGCTAAGCATGATGATGCAAGTCACAGTGATGAGGACATTGGAGACATGTCCTTTTTTGTTCAAACTTTAAAATAAACTAAACCCTAATCACAAAATAACATCTGAACCGTCCATAATATAGAAAATAAAACTGAAATAAATAAAATATAGGAAAACTGGGAACGGGCTACCAAAGTGGGCCTGGATCGATCCAATGGTTGGATGACCCTGTCAGAAGAATCCAATGGTACAATTGCCATTCAATCTTGGATTCATGGTCGATATGCTCCAAAATCTACATCCCGCACACATCTCTCATGAAGGGGCATCTAGGTGTGTATATACGTGTGTGGGGTCCTTGTGGTCCATCAATAAAGTGGCCCAATGAATCCAACATCCATCCACATAATCTCGTCCTCTTTAATCTGTCGTCGTTTCCTCCTCGTTTGGTACACTCGAAAAGTTGCACCATTGATGTCCGCATCAGTGAGCGGTGGATTTTTCTACCTTTGTTACCTCCGATGGCTAACTTCAGGTTTGCCGAAAACTATACTGATGTTTGTAGTAGACATGGTTCTGAAAATCGGTATCGTATCGCCTGATAAGGGCATATCATATCCATATTGGCTCAATAGAATATGCGATACGGGGCTTAATCGGCCATATCGGAATCAGTTGGACCATATTAGGCTGATACGACCCGTATTGGTGCCGATACAGGGCCAATATGGTTGATATAGGCTGATGCGCTCATAAAACCCATATTTGTTTTTATTTTTTTTAATTCACTCATGTCTCCTCTTCTTCTTTTCATTTAAATCATGGAAGAATCTTAAAAACTTACTTTAATCTAGATCTAGACCTGCATGTTTTGGGATAAAAACAAATGATTTAAATGGGATTCGACAAATCGAAGTGAAGTGGACCATTATGGAAAAAATCCAAATGAAGGGTAAACCTTCACTTTCTTTTTTATATTTTCATCTTCTTTTGTTGTATTTCCAATATAATGGGCCATTGTTCACCAAATCATGTTTAATTTGTGTTCAATTAGGGCCCATGTAGTGACCTTCAATAAGTCAAATCGACAAACAGCATTCTCATCAAATAATGGTTCGATACACCATTGAATGCATTGTTAAAACACAAAAGGATAGATTCGTGAATATCGCATTTTTTCCTATTTTTCTGATATTTTTTAATTTTTTTTTCTTTTTTTGCTTCATAAAAATTTTTGACCAAAATGTGCCAATAAGAGCCGATACGGCCCCAATTCGAATACACGGCACTGTATTGTATCATTTTTTCGCAAGGCTGACTGATATGGTGGCTGATACCATCATTTAGAACCATGGTTGCAAATACTCTACTATCCTTGTTGGAAATGTCTTAAGAATCCTAATGAAATTCCGACAATATTCTCACATGCTTTTCATAATATACGTGCGGAATGTACTGTAAAAACTGTAAACAAAAACAATTCTTTGAACAGTGCGCACTCTAGCGGTATTGGTATCACTGTAAGCTAAAGTTGTACGAGGAAGATGTAGGGCCGACGTGATGCGTTCACAACAACCTGTCCATCAGATGCGTCGCCCAAAAATATGCCTAGGGCCCAAAACAACACGCTGATCCAAAACTCAGGTGGGCCACATTGCAGGGAACAAGTTGGGAGAGGACTCCACTCTTGATTTGTTAGTGGGGTCCACTGTGTTGTGTATATTGAATCCAGGCCGTTCAGACCCTTCATCTGGCCTGGATGAAGGTTTCGTACAAAAAATAGGTGGTTCTGCAGTACAGGTGGGCCCCATTGAAAATCAAGGGTGGGCGAGGGTCTCCAACGTTCCATATGCTATGGTTTACCTGAGTTTTGGGCCCTGGGGAGTTATAGAGGTGACAGATCTGATGGACGGGTTGGATGCAATATATACATCACATGGGTTATGTATCTGCCCGGTACGACCGCAGCTCACCTTTTTTTTTAAATATTAGTAATGCTAGCAAGATTAGAAAAGGGTGCCCTGTTATTAGTAACAAATGTGAATTGAATGGGTCACATATTTCACCACAATACTAAATTTGAAGATCATATTACAATGGGATACTGTTGTTTAGTATCCTTGCCCATGTCAGTATTCTTTTCTAGGTATCGTAGTTCTCAAGACAATTGATATAACGGGCCTCACCATGGATGGGAGTTATAATAAAAAACCTAGAAGGTTGTTGCAATTTTTGTTAACCATCTATTTGTAGGCCACTGGAAGTACTAGAATCTTTGAATATGGAAGATGTTTGGTGCATTTGTCATCCATTGTGGGACCTGTTGGATCAACAATCCGGATCGCTGACCCAATGGTCCCACAGATTTGGACCTGGGCTGTCCACAAATTATTTGCTTCCACTATAAGGGGCTACTTAAAGGTAAACTAGGGGAATGCAAGGAAAAGCAAAAATGTGACATTAGTTGGAGGTAAACTGACATGAGCGCTAAGGGAAGCAAACCCTTTGCACCTGTTGTTTTCCGAAAGCATCTTTTTCGAAAATGCTTTTCCTTGCATTTGAAGCTGTTTGGTTTGCAATTACTGAAGGGGAAAGCAAATGCTTTACTTTTCCCTCTGTTTGACCTTTTGAAAAAGAGGTGGTATTCTAATGTTGAGGGGACAGCAAATGCAAACACTTTGTTACAGCATCTGTAGCTTCCCAAACAGGTAAAAATGTCTTGTTGATGCCAATTGGTTGCGTTTCCCAGTTTGCATTCTATCTAATCAGGCCCTAAGGCACATGGGTGCTGCAGCCCAGTGGTATTTTTATTCTCTGGCGTGTTTGATGGTTGATGCTAAGCATTGCAGAATTGTACACTTGGTATATAACTAACTCAAATTTAACCATCCAAATTTTGAGGCTGAATTTAGATGGACCATTAAGTCATTAACAAAAAACGGCACTGATTTTACTATCAAACTAGCTGATTGGTGGGCATTTAGTGGACAGTTAAAATGAAAAATAGCCAGGGTCTGCAAATCAGAGGTTAGGACTGTTTAAACAATCTGATTTTTGGAGTCATGACCTACCTACAGAGGTCCCACAATTTGGAACGTTTAGTTTGAGTTGATGTATGACATGTACAACTTTTGAGTGCTCGAGTATCAACCGTCTCGCTTTGCTAGAGTATCAATTAACTCCCCTGTTTTGTTTCTCTCTCTCTCTCTCTCTCTCTCTCTCTCTCTCTCTCTCTCTCTCTCTCTCTCTATATATATATATATATATATATATATATATATATATATATATATATATATATATATATATATATATATTATGCATGAAGCTTCCTGATTTTCTCTTTGAACTGCATGAGGTTATGATTTGAATAAAATACAACAGGACAATCTCATAAAAAATAATTACTATCCTTCAAAAGGAAAAAAAAAATCCCAAACCCTTGGTGGAACTGCCCCCTCTTTATTGGTGTACACAAGCTAGCATGGCAAATGCATGTATGATCTGGGAAGTTGATTGGGCGGGCCATGCATTGCATGTGCCCTGGCCCAGAAATCTGGCCAATCTGTTCATTGGGTGGGCTAGATGTGCAGAGAAAATAGGAAGCTAAAAGATACTGACCAGAGTTCCACATCCAATAAAAGTGTGACCCACCTATAAGTGGGTCAATCTGATTATAGGGCTAGGGAATAGCTACTGCAGGCCTTAGCAATTGACAGCCTGGATCTCACACATGTGCTATGCTGCCCCATATGAGATGAATTCGCGTATCTTGTGAACCTGTCATACAATTATCATGCTTGTTTTCTCCCTTTGTGAACGGTTGAGAGGGTTTAATAGTTTGTTCATCAGAATTCAGTTACAAATATCAGGTCCATTATAGGTGTTTCTCCACCTACACAAACTTTGATAGTCCAGCAGACTGTGATAGTTGATACACAGGTGACAGGTGCTAAGAAATTTTACACATTGCACGTAAGTAATTCGTATTAAGTTGTCCAGCTGGTGGACCCCAATTAAGAGGCACCATATATGTAAATTGATGCTGATTTCTTTTGTAGCTAGTCAAGCAGACAATACTGAATAGTCGAAATAAAAAATAGTCCAATCTGAATTCGATGAACAAATGTCCCTTGCTCATTTTCATAAGTTAGGATTGTTTAATCAATATTATTTTTTTATGATAAACTATCTACACCGGGTTCCTTAATTTCAATACTTCATTTGAGCTGATATTTGCCACTTTCACAATTTATGAGTGCCTGCATATCAACTACCATAAGAACATCATAGGCTCTTTCCTATACTATTTTGTTGTTATAATGTTCCATGTGGGTAGGTTGATAATCATCTCTATCTACCAAATTTTTTTTGGTCATGAAACTATTATTTGTACTTAGGCTACTAACATCATGCAAAACCAATAGTATGAAGTCCTTCGTGATTTATATTGGAACCTTTGCTAACACCACACACACATGTGGCCACCTAGCATGTGCGTGGGACATCATGGTCCTGTATCTGGTGGACCCTGTCACGTAGATGAGCTGCCCCAAAATTTGGTCATTAAACTCATCAGTCAGGCCATACGTATGAAGACAATGGATGCTTCAAAAGACAGTGCCAAGTCTCCACATTCAACATACATGTGTGGCCCTCACATCATGAGTGGACCAGCTTGAGTTTTTTCTTGGACAGGTCATCCATCTACATGGTGAGGTCCACCCGATGCACGCCAAACGTGGGGTCTAGAGTTGTGAGTGAAGGCATAGCTTCTTCTTTCTGAGGGACTCATGGGTTTAGTATCCATTGCCTTTCTGTGCAGCTATGCCCTTGCAATGGAATTCCATCAGCAAGTGGTCGACGCTTGGGAAAGCCACGGGTCGAACGCGAAAGATGAGTTTAGGGAAGCTCGTCGGCTTCTTGAACAACTGAAGAAAAAGGCTCGGGGGTCATCAAGCGAGGTTCCTAGAAAGGCTTTGCCATTGCCCCATGCCAGTGAAGCCTTTTCCAGCAAAGCCATACATCCTGACGTTAAGGTCCGTTATAAGTGATTGATTACCTCATTTACGAATGAAAAGCTTCCATATCTACTTCATCAGCATTAGAATTTTAGATCCAACGGTCATCCATGCAAGATTTTTTTTTTGACATGTGTATGCCTCTGTTGAGTGTAAATTGTTAGCTATATGCATCTTAGCTGAATACACCCCATTGTTTGTGAGCATGTTCTTTCTTTCTTTGATTTCCTAGCAGTATCGGCCTAGTTCTCCAACTCACTTGAGTGGATGTCTAAATGTTGTTGTTGCTCATGGCACAACTAGCAGGAGACAATCTCTATGTGTGTAGTGGAGAAGGATTCATGTAGCTGAACCCAATTAGTTGGGATAAGGCTTAGGCGACGACAATGACACAGACACAGTTGTGTATGTGAAATCCACTCCATACATCAGATGCAGCATCCCACATTAGGCCTCGGGCCCAAGAATGAGCCCTATTTGTGATGCAGGTAGGCCCCATCGTGACATATTTCCAAAACAAGCATGTTGGTCCTGGTTTGCCAATTGTGTAGTGAGCCGCCCACCACCCTTTACTGTGGTGTGAAGACTCTGTGGGACCTACCATGATTTATGTGTTTTATCCACGCCTTCCATCCATTGTCGCCAATCATTTTAGGGCATGAGACCAAAATCAAAGAATATACAAAGCTCAAGTGCACCACACCAAAGGAAGCAATGGGAATTTAACACCTACTGTTGAAAGCTTCTTGGGGGGCCACATAAGCTTTGGATCAAGCTGATATTTGTGTTTTCCATTCATCCAGGTCTTTGTGACCTTATTAACAGGTTGGATGACAAATAAACATCACTGGCAAGCTGTAGGAAGGTCTCAACCGTGGACGTCATTATCCTCCCGTTTTTGTGTTGTGGTCCACTTGAGCTTTAGATATGCTTCCATTTTGGGCTCATGCCCGATGTGATAAAACTCATAGATCAAGGTGGGCTTCATAATCTTCACCACGATGTTAGGGTGGTGAGTGCCTCACTGCAAATCAGTCCTATATATCAAGTTACATAAAAGCCATTTACGTGGTGGACTCCACCATCGTGCATTTCAAAAATCCACCCCGACCATCAGGCAAGTGATTTAGTTTTAGGCTTAGGGCTGAAAAAACAGCCCCAACCGTGATTCAAGCGGACCATAAGATTGGAAATAGTGTCCAGAGCAACATTTACCCTCCAAACTGTTTGCCCTTGGTATGGCCGTATTGCGGGTGGGCCTGAGTTTTGGGCCTTAGGCCTAAATTTTAGTGTGGCATTTAATGGTTTGAGTGGATGACAAATAAATATTATGGTGGGCCCTACGAAGTTTTTGATGGTGGGCATTCAATCGCCATTGTTTCCTGTGGTGTGGTCCACTTGTGATTTGGATTTTGTTCATTTTTGGGTTTGTGCCCTAAAATGAGTTGGCAAAACGGATGGACAGAGTGGCTATATAACACATACATCAAGGTGGGCCCACTGTCAGAACTGGGTGTTTGAGCCATGCATCATGGAGATTTTCAGTTAGGTATTTAAAAAACGAATTACTTTAAGTCTTTTAACCTCTACAGCAACCATGCTTCGAGATCACCTAGTTTCCTTAGAATGGCCCACCTGAATCAAAGATTGGGCTGATTTTTGGGCCCTACGGTTAAAATAGGATAAGTCACCTGGTGATCGGGGGATTTCACTTACACAGCATGGGGAGACCCACTTCAGCCCGGCGACACCTTAAGATCGTGGATAAGGTCATTTATGAACGGGTGCGCAGGATACCAGGGCTCATATGTGTGTGCATGTATGTATGTATGTACGTGTGCATGCTTGTGTGTGCGCCTCATCCTAGTGGGAGATGTGCCCAATGTACAATCGGGAAGGTTTCAATGGGCAGGCATCCACTCTCAACCATTGTCTGTGGTGTGGCCCACCTAATGAATGGATTGGCCTGATTTTTAAGCCCATGGCCTACCAGGGAAGGGTGCCTCTGATAGACATGGACTATGGTTGGGCCTACACAGCTTGACCTTATAGGAAGGTGACCTATTCCCATATGTGTGTGTGTGTGTGCATCCCTGTGTGAATGTTCCTATAAGGTTGACCTTAACTTAGGTGGGCCAACGCCACAGGAAATAGTTGAGAGCCGATGTCAAGTCGTTAAAACCTTCCTGACCAAGACGTGGTTTAGACATCCAACCCCTTCATTATGTGTGTTCTATAGGGGTCTGTTTGGCATTGCTTCTAACAACTGCAAAATTGATTGTGAAGAAACAATTATCTGAAAATAATTGCTTATGTGAAAAAGTACAGGTTTGGTAAACATGCATAAGAAAAACAATTTTCCCATGTAGGTTTCAGTGGTGAGTTATGAATTCCATTGTTTCCTATGGATCTACCTCATTTTTAGAGTCATACCCTAACACAAGATAGGGAAATGGATGGACGTAGTGGATGTCACACAGTCATTGCCGTGGGCCTTATTGTGCTGTAGGTGGGGGTTATAGGAAAGTGGCATTCATCTGGCTTCTCCATTGTTGGGGTATGCTAAGCCCATGTGTCATGTGTAATACCGCATTCGTAAACACCACATGTTTGCCATTATGGCACTTAGATTTGAGATCCAATCCATCCATTAGAAGGGCACTGCCATATTAATTAATCAATGCCCTAGCCCAATAATTAGGTGGATCCACCAGTCCCGCGACAGTTTGAAAAAAATTAAAAAAAAATTGCGCCGTTCTAAAACACTGACTGAAGTTTTCAATATTGGAGTCTTCTAACCCATCCACCTATTTCTGTTTCCAATATTAGGCGCACCTTGTGAGTGCACCAGTTTAAATTTAGGGAAAACATGGTTGGAACAACCAGTGAATGGATTTGATCTTGGACCTAGGTGCCAAGATGGTACATGTGATCGTGTGCAATTGGCAAACCTCCCAAAAAGGGAGAGATTAGTACTTTTGGCAAGTTTGTAGGAAGTGGAGACAACGGTTGGAAACGGTGGACATGTACAAATTAGGGAAATTGACTTTCTAAAATTGATTAATTAAGAGCCCGTTTGGGTACCACCAAATAAGTTACTTTTTCTACTTACAGCAGTAGATAAGTAACTAATTTGATATAAATTAGTTTGGTTTATAATTAGTAATAAGTAACTTTTTTTACTTAAAAGTACATAATGACTTTAGTTAATTCGTTTAGCTTTTTAACTTTTCACAAGTTGATGAAGAGAGGAAAAGCTGTGGGTGTGCATAGTGTGGGCTGGTAAACATCAAGGCGGGCCTCGCATGAATGGACAGTGTGGGTGTGCACAGTGGGCCCACATGATGGGTAGTGGATATTGAAGGTGGGCCCCACATGATGGATAATAACATTGATGGTGGGCCCTACTTGATAGATGACCAACATCAATGATGGGCCCTACATAATGAATGGTACAAATTAAAGGTCAGGCCATAATGATGAATTGACCACATCTAAGGTGGGTTTTGCATGATGAATGGCCCACACAATGAATGGTCCACATCCAAGGTTGGTTTGACATTAAAGGTGGGGCCCACATGATGGACAGTCCACATCAAAGTTGGACTCCACATGATGGGCAATTAATAATGGTGGGCTCCACATGATGGATGATCCACATCAAGGTGGGCCTCACATGATGGACGGCCCACATCAAAGGTCAGGCTAATGAGAATGACCCATATCCAAGGCGGGCCTCACATGATAGACGACCTACATGGGAGGTGGGCCGACATGATAGATGGTCCACATCAAAGGTGGGCACCACATGATGGGCGGTGTATATTGAAGATGGACCCCACGTGATGGACAATAACATTGATGGTGGGCCCCACATGATGGATGACCAACATCAAAGGTGGGCCCCTACCTAATGAATGATGCACATTAAAGGTCAGATCCCCACTGCTAAATGGCCCACATCTAAGGTGAGCCCCATATGATGGATGGCCTGCATTAGTATGGCCACACAATGAATGATCCACATCAAAGGTTGGCCCCACATGATGGACAGTGGATGTGAGGGGGACAAAATAGACTTAGAGGGATAATTACTTATGATGTTGGAAACCAAACATGCTTTTCTACTTTTTGGATGATAAGTATGTTGTTTACCAAACATGCTCATCTACTGATTAATTAGAAACCAATGTAAGTTACTTATCTGATAAGTAGCTTATCTTAAGTAACTCACAATCCAAACGGGCCCTAAGTAGCTAACCAAACAAACTTAGGCCGCGTTTGGATACATGTTGATAAGCTACTGATTTGGCTAACAACAGTAAAATCGGTAGATTCATTGGCAAAAGTTAATTCCAGTAGCATGCTATTTAAGAGCCTAAGAAAGTAGTTTTCATAATCAAAATCACAAAAGAGCACAATCTCCTTTTAGCCCCAACCGGAACAATGTAAACTTCTCCTAAAACCTCTGAGCCACCTGAGTTTTTGATCAGGCTGATTTTTTTTTTTATTTTTTTTTATTTTTGTACATTCACTTCATCCTTGTTGGTTACACTTGAGTAATGGGTTTGACGAAAGATGCACACCATGGTTGCCCCATATAAACCTATGGTTGGCATCCCATCCATTATTCCCTAGGGTTGGCCCACTTGAGCTGTGGATTTGGTTGGAGGTAGAGTTACCTTCCAAGCGACGTAAAAATCTCCTAAGATCATATGAGGATTCACTACTGTGCTTATTATTACTAATTCTGGATATTTAAAGATAAATATAAAATCTGACATAAAATTCTTTTGTTTTAAAAGAAGGATTAAGAGAGAGAAAAATATACAAAGAACTATTTATTATAACTGAAAGATTACAGAGAGAGAGAGAGAGAGAGATACAGAAAACTATCGATTACAAAATACAGATACTTACAGAACACTTGTAAAACTTGCTTGTAGAAATACTACTTTGAAAACTAAGGGACTATTGGATTACAAGAAGATTGGACAATTGAAGAGGCTAAGAACACTCGCTCACTGAGACGAAACGTAAAGCTCTGTTGGTAGAAGGAATTGAAATTGCGATGCCTGAGAAGAAGAAGGAGTCAGCTTAAATAGACGGAGATCTTGAACTATGCGAACTTGAAGCAATCTGAAATCCGCGGACTTCAGAGGCTCTGAAATCCGGGAGCTTATCTTCGAACTGTGCTGGTATGATAAAATTTTGTCATATACTACTGCTGGCTGCTACTATTTGGCTAGAAAGTCAAAAGTGCTACAGTAAAAAGTGCTACAGTGAAAAGTGCTACAGTAAAAACCCGAAAATGACGGAGATGCTGTCGGGTGTGCAAATGAGTTTTGTCTTTTAGCTGGTCTACTGATAATGGTCTGCTACTGCTTGGTCTACTGCTGATGGTCTACTGTAGATGGTCTACTACTGATGGTCTACTGCTACTGTAGATGGTCTACTGCTGTTTGGTCTACTGCTGCTTGGTCAACATTTATTCTGCTTAGTCTACTGTTGATGGTCTACTGCTGATGGTCTATTGCTACTGTAGATGGTCTACTGCTGATGGTCTATTGCTACTGTAGATGGTCTACTGCTAATGGTCTACTGCTGCTACTTGGTCTACTGCTGATGGTCTACTGCTACTGTAGATGGTCTACTGCTGATGGTCTACTACTGCTGCTTGGTCTACTGCTGCTTGCTCTACAATTATTTGTAGAGCTGATGGTCATAATCTTCAAGATCGTAAGTTGTTTCTTTATTATCTTATGCATAATTGGTTGATTGGTTTGAGCGGTATCTGAAAGTAAATCATCATCATCATCATCTGAAGCTATTTGTGAAAGGGCGTCCATAAGGGACTTCTTGTAGGCTGCTCTGCTACTGGTCCTTGCAATATCGCACTGAAGTCGAGATTTATTAAGTAGAAATTCATGATCAGGGTTATTAATTGGGTTTTTGGAAAATTGGGGATTTTTAGAAAAATAAGCTTCTAAGGCTGTCTTAACTACTTTACTGGTATCTAATTTTGTCCACCATTTGGTTTTAAAACGTCTGACTAAAAAGGAAGTATTGGTATTTGTACTAATGGTTTGGATGTTGTATTCTCACATTGCAATCCATGCTAAATTAAATTGGGCAAAAAATACTAAAAGGGGGGAGGCTTGGTCAGGAGGAAAACAGGAAGTATTTTTAAAGTAATTAAAACCTTCTAAAACTGGGCTAGTTAAATTAGAGATATTTGGTCTAAAATGATTCCAAAATTTATAAAATCAGGCAGGGAATTGTAAAGGATGGGACATTTGAAATTGAAAGAACCAAGAGTGGTTGAAATGTCTATTTTGAAAGAAAAAGGCTAATAACCAAGCGTCTTGGTAATCGTAGTAGGTAAAAGAAGAAGGATTAAAATTAACTGAGAATTATTTTGGAGTATTAGGATTTTGACCCCAATCGGGTAAAGAAAGAAATTTATAAATTCTACATTTTGAATATGAAATTTTTGTAGGATCAAGTAAGTTTGGAATATGTGTAAAGCTACATGAATCAGCATCTACTAATATAAATTCATAATATCGTTGGACTTTAGATCAAATAGTGGCTGGCCACTGCCACTCAGACAGAAAATTTTCATGTAGAATCTGGGAAATGCCTAGTTGTCTCATCTCTAATTCTATGGCTATGATAGGATATACTTCATCTTTGTAAATATACTGAGAATTTAGACTAAAAAGTTTATCTTTGGATGAAGAGCTAGAAGCTGATGGTGGAGAACTTTGGGCTAGTTGAGGGCTTGATGGTGGATTTTGGACTACTTTTGAGAAAGATTGTGGTTTAGGTGTCTGAGAGGGTGATGGAGATAATGGTTGGAATTGATTCTTGTGAATAGGAAAGTTTGAAAAAGTTGGTCTAGGACTAATGGTACTACCAATAAAAGGGCTTTGAACTACTTGTTTTGGTTTAGCTGGAGATTTAGCTGGTACTAAAGCATAATCTTTCTTGGTTGTTTGTCGCGGTCGGCTATTCATTGTGACTGGTTTGAAGATACTCTCTGGAAAGAAAATCAGGAAGAGAATTAGTGTCCCCATTAATAAATTCGATTTTAAAATCAAAACTAGATAAAATAGCTTGCCAACGGGTGAAAATTTGTTTATGTGCTAAATTTTTCACATCTTTTTCTAAAACATCTTTTGCGCTTTTGCAATCAATTCGTAAAAGAAATTCTTTGTTGAGTAAATCGCTTTGAAATTTAGTAATACATAAAACCATTGATAAAATCTCTTGTTTTATTGTACTATAATTCTTTCGTGCATTATTCCATACTCCTGAGGTAAATCTAACTATTTCTTCTTTATTATCTATTTTTTGTTTGAGTATGTCACCATATCCTAATCCTAATGCGTCTGTCTCTACTATCTTAAAGGCTTGTGGATCTGCTATATGTAACAATGGTATACTTTTAACCTTTTGTTTAATTATTCTAACGATATTCGTATGTTCTTCAGTCCATGGTTTAGGATTCTTCTTAAGTCTATTATATAGTGGTTTACAAATTTTGTTTAGATTTTCTATAAATTCTCTAACATAATTGAGGCTTCCTAGAAATCTTTGTAATTGCTTTTTCTCCTTAATCCCGTTAGGAAATTTATTAGTAAATTCTAAACTCCGTTCTATTGGTATTAAGGTTCTATTATATATATGATGCCCTAGAAATCTTATCTTGGTCTGGAATAATTTTATCTTAGTGGCTGAAATTACTAATCCATTTGTTTTAATTATCTGTAGAAATATTCTAAGGTGTTTCCAGTGCTCATTTAAGCTAGTTGAGAAGATTAAAATTTCATCTATGTATACGATAGAAAAATGAGAATAAGGGTTAAATATATTATTCATTATGTTTTGGAATTCAGATGGTGCATTTTTTAAACCAAAAGGTATAACGTTCCACTCGTATTGACCAAAGGGTACATTAAAGGCTGTTTTATATTTATCTTGTTCTGATATTTATATTTGCCAAAATCCTGATTTCATATCAAACTTAGAGTAGATGGATGCATTAACTAGTCTATTTAATAAATCCTTTTTATTTGGTATAGGGTATCTAATCCATTGTAACACTTTGTTTAAAGGTTTATAATTAATTATTAATCTGGGTGTTCCTCTTTCAATTTCTGCACTTTTATTAACGTAAAAGGCTGAACAACTCCAAGGAGACTTACTTGGTCTAATTAAGTTTTTATCTAATAAATCTTGTATTTCTTTTTACAGTATTCTAATAGCTCCTGGTTTATCTGTATGGGTCTTGCTTTTGTTGGTCTTTTATTTTCTTTAAAATTTTGTTCGTATGATAAATTTATTATATGTCTTTTTCTACTCCAAAAAGCATGAGGAAGATTAGCGCATATTTCTTGCTTGAGTTTTTCTTCGAATTGTTTTATTTTGGTTTTAAAGTGTTCCTTTTCTAATTCTTCTTCTATTTTCTTAAGGTGTATTTCTTGTTTTAAGTGTTGTAGATAATTTGTCTTAGTATCAAGTAAGTTTATAACTTCACTATAATGCTGTTGTTTTAATTCATTAAGATTTCTGATTTGTAGAGGACTAATGAATATAAGAGTTATATTTTCTCCTAGTATGGTTGTATGGATTCCTGTATCATCTACATTGAATAGTTTTAATAACTCAATAAATGGGGTTCCTAGTATTAATGGTCTATTAATATCATTAATTACAAGTAAATTAGTAGTCAGGCAGATTTTTGGATACAAATCTTTGTATTAGATAACTTATATTTAATATTAAGTCGCGAACCATTAGTTGTCCTTAGTTCTTCAGTTGTCTTTTCAAAGTATTCACTAGGAACTATCCCTTCTTGTATACAATTCATATCTGCTCCGGTGTCTATCAAGGCTGTGGTAGTAAAATGGTGATTATTAATTACTACGGATACATAAACATGCCATTTCTGGATTTCTATTTCTGTTATTGTATCTAATTGGTTTGTTTCAGGCATAGATCTTAGGTCTAAGGAAGTAGATGGTTGATCAGCTATGAGTATATTTTGATTTATGGTTAATATGGTTATTTGTCTTTTTAAATCTTAGAAATCCTTTTTAATATTTTTTAATTCATATTGTAAGTCTTCTACTGTCGGTGTTCTAATTATATGATCATCAAATCTTGCTATTATATCTTTTATATTATATGATTCTATAGTTTGCTTTGGAGGTTTATTTAAGGAATCATGTAATTGTTTTAAATAGTGTTTCTTTAATTCTGGATTATCTAACTTATTAGCAAATTCTATAAGTAATTTTTGTTCATCTGTAAGTGTGTAAATTTCTTTAGTTAAAACATTAATAGATTTACATTTTCCTTTATTATCACACCCTTGACAGTAATTAAAATCTGACTTCATAGAGTTACTATTATCACTATTTGAACTATCTGATGAGTCATCTAAAATATCTATTTCATTATCTGAAAAATCTGAGATTTGTGATTTGTCATCTTGGTCTATTTCAGAATCGGATGAGTGTTCTTTAAGTATGTTATATAAGTTGTTTTTTAATTTATCATGTATGTCTAATTCGAATATTTTAGTTTTTAAATGGCATTTATTTTTATAATGTCCTACTTTTCCACACTTATAACAAGTTGGTGGAGATTTACTGTTTTGGTTGGAAAATGTCCTAAATGATTTTTTAAATTTATTTTGTTGAGAATTTCGTTTAAAAGGTTTTCTTTTTGAAGGATTTTTTTTGTTTCCAATGGTAAAGTTTATTAAAATTTCTTTTAAAACTTTTACGCATTTTACAAGATTTTCTTCTCTGTACGGATGGTGGAACTAATGATTGAAATCCAAATTGTTCACAAAATAAACCTATCTGTTTATTACCTAATCTAGATTCTTTATCTATTTTATTTTTAATTCTTTGCTCATTACAAAATACTAATGCATCATTATTAATATATGAAACTATATCTCCATAGGTTATTCTATCGTACGGAATAGTATTATTGTAATAACTAAGTAATTTATTTCAAACTCTTTCTGCAAATAATTTTGATAATCCTAAGATAAATCTTTCTTTCCAAAAGGCCATATTACAGTCTGTCCTAAGCATAATTTTGCTAATAAAGTTATTTTTATACCATCTAAAATCAGACATATCGTTTATCTTAACGTTATTTAGAAGTATACTTTGTCGTTCTCTAATTACATTAGGATCTCCTGTGAAGTGTTTAAGGATAGTAAATATAATTGTGTTAACTACATCTGGAACCAGTTGTCCATTTTCTAGGATAGGTGTGCCTGTAGGATCTACCTTTAATCTGGTTAGAAGTGCGTTTCTATCATCTTGGTTTAAGTAGTTATCCCACCAGCCTTTAAGCTGTCCAGTGAACCCATTAACAAGGAGCTGGGCAGTTTGAAAGTCAGTGTTATTTCTAGTTTTATAGGTGGTTGCTACCATGGCCATCTCATGTGTCATATTTAATATCTGGTACTCGGCTAGTCCGTTTATATTCCATTCATATATCGAGTCACCACTATAACTACTTTGTACGTGTTGTCCTCTTTCTTCAAATTGTAAATCTATAGTTGAGGGTCTAGGGTAATAGTTACGAGTTTCTGGTAACGGAGTGTAAGGATGTCTCTATCTAAGAGTGTTGGTATTAATAGTGTTAGGAATATTTTCTATTACTGCTACATGAGGGTTATTGCTAGAGGATGGCTTAGGATTTTGTTTGCTAGGATTGTCTTGTGTTTGTAATTCTGCTAGCTTGTCGGTAATAGCTTGAAGGAATTCCTCTGTATTATTACTGTGTAGATGTATGTCACTAGAGAGTTCAGGTGGTCTAAACATTGGTTGTTCGGTATCTATGTTGTCTTTGAAAGGTAATTGGTTATCTGTACTATGAAGTACACTATAGTTGTATAGTATTTTCTATTCGTCATTGTCTATCAACATTGTTCTAGTTTGAGTTACAGTATTTTCTATTCGTCCTAACTGTTCTCCGATATTTTAGAGATATAAATTACTATAATTATTTTGATCTAGAATAGCTTTGTGTAATCTATTTTGATCTGTTTCAGTAAGGGCTTTAAAAAGTATAGCTAGTATAGTTGCGTTCTGGCCTTATACTTTTAAGTTTTCATTTGGTAGATTTGTGGCATGTATTCTACGGTTATCTACAGTTGTCCAAGTGCTAATAGGTTTTGTTACTACATTAACTTGCTGTTTTATAGGATAATATTGATTTATCCAGTCAAAAAAAGGTATGTACTCTACTTTGTCGCAGTACATTAAGTGTCCTTGATGGAGTTTTTCTTGGACAGTACGGGAGTAATAATTACAGAATTTACGTCGTTTTTCTAAATTGTTCATATTAAGATAATCTAATTCTATTTTACATACATAATCAGTGTCTAGGTTATGGGATATCATATTTATAAAATTTTGTGGAGAATTGTCAGCCATTTGTGAATGAGTAGGAGAAAAACTAGTTTGTTAATTGGATTGGGCGTAGACTGGTTGTGCTAGGTTATTTTGAGTATTGGTTTTAATTCCATGTAATTGTGTAACTATGGGATCGACGGGATTAAATGAAGATGGTTTAAACTGAGAGTTTGTGGTTCTAAACGAATGTGAGGATAATGAGTTTCTAGGGCTATTTACCTTGATAACAGTTTGTCGTTGAGGAGTAAAATTAAGGATTATACTACCATCTGGTGATTCTACAATCTATTTAATTTCAGTATTTTCTACTAAAGGTGGTGCCTATATATTGTTTAAATTCCAAGTAGAGGGTAAAATAACTTCTTCCCATTCGATCATCCTAGGTATCATAGTATGAAGATTTTGTATATCTGTTTCTAATAACATAGTTTTACCTCTAGGGCTTTCTTTAAGGGCTAGAAGGACTAAGGGTTGTATTTAATACCTTATAACATACTTTGTATATTATGGTTAGGCTATCATTGCCTTCTAATAATTGTATTCCTTGTGTCTGTATGTTTAGAACTAAACTTCTTAATACATTATGATCGTTAATATTTACTTTAAAGTTTGGATAACAATCGAAATGAACTGGTCCTTTATTTAAACTAGTTTCTACGACACCTAAGAGTGTATCTTGAAAATTTGTAATATGTCTAGCGTCTCGTAAACATAGTAACATACTAACATTTAAGCCTTGTCTAAATAATGGTTGAACTCCTACTTGCACTAATCCTATGTGTAAGAATTGTATTTTTTCTTATACTTTTTTAATTCTGTTGCAGTGAATAATTCTATTTCTTGGTGTTCCTTATTCATTTTGACTATGTCTTCTATAATTTTTACATGATAATCATAAGAAAAATCAAATCTACCTTCTCTTTTGTAAACTTCTTCTTTCTTTACTACCGGTAATTTCCAATTACTAGGGTTATTATTTAGATTAAGATCTGTATAGGTTTCATGCAGACTATTAATAGTATTAGCATCATCGATACTATTTCTAGAAGAGCTGCTACTACTCCTGAATAAACTATTCATCATGCTACTGTAGAAAGACTAAACTGTTCAATTTCGGACTCCCTGACGTCACAACGGCTTCCTGCCTCAAAGACGTTCCACTGGGCACACCACCTTAGAACAGTAGATCGATCTCTACAGTATTGATAAAAAATAGTTTATACAGAGAATAGAGGGTGTCTCCTCTGTGAGATAGGGTCGATAATGACTAAGGGACTACTGTAGTCTGGCTCACCTTCACTAGTGAAATCTCTAGGTTGGATCCAAAGATACTGAGCAACTTGGCTTTGATACCAATAGAACGGAGTTTAGAATTTACAAATAAATTTCCTGACGAGATTAAGGAGAAAAAGCAATTACAAAAATTTCTAGGAAGCCTCAATTATGTTAGAGAATTTATAGAAAATCTAAACAAAATTTGTAAACCACTATATGATAGACTTAAGAAGAATCCTAAACCATGGACTGAAGAACATACGAATATCGTTAGAATAATTAAACAAAAGGTTAAAAGAATACCATTGTTACATATAGCAGATCCACAAGCCTTTAAGATAGTAGAGACAGACGCATCAGGATTAGGATATGGTAGCATACTCAAACAAAAAATAGATAATAAAGAAGAAATAGTTAGATTTACCTCAGGAGTATGGAATAATGCTTAAAAGAATTATAGTACAATAAAACAAGAGATTTTATCAATGGTTTTATGTATTACTAAATTTCAAAGCGATTTACTCAACAAAGAATTTCTTTTACGAATTGATTGCAAAAGCGCAAAAGATGTTTTAGAAAAAGATGTGAAAAATTTAGCACATAAACAAATTTTCGCCCGTTGGCAAGCTATTTTATCTAGTTTTGATTTTAAAATCGAATTTATTAATGGGGACACTAATTCTCTCCCTGATTTTCTTTCCAGAGAGTATCTTCAAACCAGTCACAATGAATAGCCGACCGCGACAAACAACCAAGCAAGATTATGCTTTAGTACCAGCTAAATCTTCAGCTAAACCAAAACAAGTAGTTCAAAGCCCTCTTATTGGTAGTACCACTAGTCCTAGACCAACTTTTTCAAACTTCCCTATTCACAAGAATCAATTCCAACCATTATCTCCATCACCCTCTCAGACACCTAAACCACAATCTTTCTCAAAAGTAGTCCAAAATCCACCATCAAGCCCTCAACTAGCCCAAAGTTCTCCACCATCAACTTCTAGCTCTTCATCCAAAGATAACCTTTTTAGTCTAAATTCTCAGTATATTTACAAAGATGAAATATATCCTGTCATAGCCATAGAATCAGAGATGAGACAACTAGGCATTTCCCAGATTCTACATGAAAATTTTCTGTCTGAGTGGTAGTGGCCAGCCACTATTGGATCTAAAGTCCAGCGATATTATGAATTTATATTAGTAGATACTGATTCATGTAGCTTTACACATATTGCAAACTTACTTGATCCTACAAAAATTTCATATTCAAAATGTAGAATTTATAAATTTCTTTCTTTACTCGATTGGGGTCAAAATCCTAATACTCCAAAACAATTCTCAGTTAATTTTAATCCTTCTTCTTTTACCTACTACGATTACCAAGACGCTTGGTTATTAGCCATTTTCTTTCAAAATAGACATTTCAACCACTCTTGGTTCTTTCAATTTCAAATGTCCCATCCTTTACAATTCCCTGCCTGGCTTTATAAATTTTGGAATCATTTTGGACCAAATATCTCTAATTTAACTAGCCCAGTTTTAGAAGGTGTTAATTACTTTAAAAATACTTCCTGTTTTCCTCCTGACCAAGCCTCCCCCTTTTAGTATTTTTTGCCCAATTTAATTTAGCATGGATTGCAATGTGGGAATACAACATCCAAACCATTAGTACAAATACCAATACTTCCTTTTTAGTCAGACGTTTTAAAAACCAAATGGTGGACAAAATTAGATACCAGTAAAGTAGTTAAGACAGCCTTAGAAGCCTATTTTTCTAAAAATCCCCAATTTTCCAAAAACCCAATTAATAACCCTGATCATGAATTTCTACTTAATAAATCTCGACTTCAGTGCGATATTGCAAGGACCAGTAACAGAGCAGCCTACAAGAAGTCCCTTATGGACGCCCTTTCACAGATAGCTTCAGATGATGATGATGATTTACTTTCAGATACCGCTCAAACCAATTATGCACAAGATAATGAAGAAACAACTTACAGTCTTGAAGATTACGACCATCAACTCTACAAATAATTGTAGACCAAGCAGCAGTAGACCAAGCGGCAGTAGTAGACCATCAGCAGTAGACCATCAACAATAGACCATCTACAGTAGCAGTAGACCATCAGCAGTAGAACAAGCAGCAGCAGTAAACCATCAGCAGTAGACCAAGCAGCAGTAGACCATCAGCAGTAGACCATCAACAGTAGACCATCTACAATAGCAGTAGACCATCAGCAGTAGACCAAGCAGCAACAGTAGACCATCAGCAGTAGACCATCAACAGTAGACCATCTACAGTAGCAATAGACCATCAGCAATAGACCATTAACAGTAGACCATCTACATCAGCAGTAGACCATCAGCAGTAGACCAAGCAGAATAAATGTAGACCAAGCAGCAGTAGACCAAACAGCAGTAGACCATCCGCAGTAGACCATCTACAGTAGACCATCAGCAGTAAACCAAGCAGTAGCAGACCATTATCAGTAGACTAGCTAAAAGACAAAACTCGTTTGCACACCCGACGGCATCTCCATTATTTTCGGGTTTTTACTGTAGCACTTTTCACTGTAGCACTTTTTACTGTAGCACTTTTGACTTTCTAGCCAAATAGTAGTAGCCAGCAGTAGTATATGATAAAATGTTATCATACCAGGACAGTTCGAAGATAAGCTCCCGGATTCTAAAGCCTCTGAAGTCCGCGGATTTCAGATTGCTTCAGGTCTGCATAGTTCAAGATCTCCGTCTATTTAAGCCGACTTCTTCTTCTTCTCAGGCATCGCAATTTCAATTCCTTCTACCAACAGAGATTTACGTTTCGTCCCAGTGAGCGAGAGTTCTTAGCCTCTTCAATCGTCCAATCTTCCTGTAATCCAATAGTCCCTTAGTTTTCAAAGTAGTATTTCTACAAGCAAGTTTTACAAGTGTTCTGTAAGTATCTGTATTTTGTAATTGATAGTTTTCTGTATCTCTCTCTCTCTCTCTCTCTCTCTCTCTCTCTCTCTCTGTAATCTTTCAGTTATAATAAATAGTTCTTTGTATATTTTTCTCTCTCTTAATCCTTCTTTTAAAACAAAAGAATTTTATGTCAGATTTTATATTTATCTTTAAATATCCAGAATTAGTAATAATAAGCACAGTAGTGAATCCTCAGATGATCTTAGGAGATTTTTACGACGCTTGGAAGGTAACTCTACCTCCGCCTGGGTTTTCACTTAGAAATTGATTGATTTCTTTTGCCTCACAACTTATACCTGAGTTGTGGATTTGGTTGATTTCTTTTGCCTGACAACCTATACCTGAGTTGTGGATTTGGTTGATTTCTTTTGCCTCACAACCTATATATACTCGAGGATAAAACCTTATGGATGGAGTGGATTTTACATTTAGAATTGGTGGGCCCCACAGCTCTTAGGTGTTTTACGCAATGTGGAAATCGGGTGTTGAGGGACCCATGTAAGGCAAAGATGTGGGAACATGTAAAACCGGTGGAGGGATCCTGTCTAAACCGAAGCTTTGTGAGACCATGTGAAAAAGGGCGTTGCAGGGAGCCTGTTCCCACAACTGCTGTTACATGGAGCCCGTGTAAGCAAAAAGCTTTGGGGCCCACTGTGATGTGCCCACGTGTGACATCCACTCTTTCCATCAGTTTTGGCAAGCTCGCCCAAAAAATGAGGCGGAATCAAGTGAGCCATGCCACAGGAAAAGTGGTGATTGAACGCATACCATTGAAACCTTCCCTGGGGAGACTTGAAGTTTTGGATCAGTCTAATATTTGTGTTTTCTGTTCATCCTTGTGGGAATGACTGTAAATGTATGAACAGTTTGGGTGCCATATAAACATCATGGTGGGTGCAAGGAAGTGTCGATGGTGAGTGTTTGTCCCCACGGTTGTAGTGTGGTGTGCTGAAGTTTTGGATGCGTTGAATGATCCCCACTATTGTGGTGTGGTGTGCTAGAGTTTTGGATGGGTTCAATCTCCATTGTTTCCTATGGTGTGGTCCACTTGAGGTTTGGATCTGCTTCATTTTTAGGCTCATTAGGCTCATTCCCTACGGGCCTGTTTGGTTGGCATCTGGAAACCTGTTTCCAGTTTAAATTTAGATTCCAGTGAAATCCAATTTTAACTCGTGTGTTTAGCGCAAAATTTCAACCAAATAGGATTCCATCTGGAAATCTAAATTGGCTGGAATTGAAATTAGCGGAAACACCATATTTACGGAAGGGTTGGGAAAAGAGGCGGAAGTGAACATTATTTAATATTGACGATAATACTCCTATGCGTTTTATATCCACGTGATCCATCCGTTTTGAGAGCTCAACTAAGGGCATTAGACAAAAAATGAGACAGATATAAATCTCAAGTGGACCACACCACAGGAAAAGAGTGTTGATTGAATATCCACCATTAAAAACTTCCTAGGGCCCACTATAATGTTTATTTGCCATCCAACCTTGCCATCTGTCTTGCGGGGCTATTATAGGTCAGGGGTCAAGTTCTCAGGCGGATCCAAAGCCCAAGTGGGCCATGCCGCAAGCAACGGTTGGATTACATAGTTTTCAACCAAACAGAATCTGGATTACACAATCTTTAACCAAACAGTAAGTTCCAGATGGAATCTGGGTTTCCAAATCAGTTTCTACAATTTTGGATTTCAACACTTGGAATTTAGATTTTCTATTGAATCTAGATTCTGCAACCAAACAGGTCCTAAACTGAGCTGGCTTAATGGATGGACTGCGTTGATAAAAACACGTAAATTATGGTAGGGCCTGTAGGGCTTGGACACCAGCTAGCTGGATAGTGTTCGGGTCACCAGCCAAACTGTGTCTCCATGATATACACCATGTGGGGCCATTTCTGCAACACTTGGTTAGAATCAACGACAGTGCTACTTTAGAATCGTAAGCAATACAAAATTGGATTTATCGGATAGATGTGTCAAAATGTTGATTACACCTGTTTTGTTTCTCTGCTTAATCTTGACCGTCCATTTCTTATTTCTACACCCTCTCTATTACTAATGTTCGAACATGAACGAAGGCGGATTAGGTGTTTCCCAGGTAACCCCAAACACGGAGAGTTTCCCAACATGAACGGTTCAAATCAACAACAAACCTTTACTGCTAGCAATGGGCCGGTCACTATGTTGTGTCTGCAGACATCCACTCCGTCCATCAGGTGAGCCCTTAAGTTTGTACATGCCCCCACATGATTTCCGATGGAGTTAATTTCTCTCGGTATATCGCATATGATGTGGTTCACGTGATGCGCAGAGTCAATTTCACACACATCACGGTGAGCCGATAAAGCTTGGTTGCTTGAAACAGGTGTGGTCCATTCACACAACCCACGTTCCACGCAACGTACGCTGCGCTGCACATCTCATGGAGTTCTACCACTGCTATGCTGTGTCTGTGGACACCCGCACAGGTAAACGGTCCAAATCGATAGGACCCTAATGGACGGTCAACAGTTCAAAATTTGCTTTAATCTTAACCATGTGATTTCTGTTGATGAATTGGAACCTGATCTTTTAAAACTTAAACTAACCATTTGATAGATAGGATTGAATCGTTCAATCAGCATCCTTTCTGATATAGTTCATAAACAATGGGCTTTGCCATTTGGACAGTATGGATTTGTGATGATATATGCTATGCTATACATACGGTGGATGAAACAACTGCAAAATTGATTCACAACAGGGGTCTGTTTGGCATTGCTTCTAACAACTGCAAAATTGATTTTCAAGAAACAATTCTCTGAAATTGTTTCTTGATAATTGCTTATGTGAAAAAGTGCAGGTTTGGAAACGTGCATAAGAAAAACAATTTCCCCATGAAGGTTTCATGGTGAGTGATGAATTCCATTGTTTCCTGTGGATCTACCTCATTTTTAGTCACCCCCTAACATGACATGGGGAAATGGATGGACGGAGTGGATGCCACACCATCATTGTGGTGGGCCCTATTGTGCTGTAGGTGAGGGTTATAGGAAAGTGGCATTCACGTGGCTTCTCCTGTGTTTGGATTTGCTATGCCCACGGGTCACGTGTAAGACCGCTTGTGTAAACACCACACGTTTGTCATTATGGTACTTAGGTTTGAGATCCAATCCATCCATTAGAAGGGCACCACCATATTGTTGCCCTAGCCCAAGAATTAGGTTGATTCACTAGTCATGTGACATTTTGAAAAATAAAAAATAAAAAATGCGCTGTTCTCAAACACTTGACTGAAGTTTTCTAACCCATCTACCTGTTTTCAATATTGGGGTCTTCTAACCCAGCCACCTGTTTCTGTTTCCAATATTAGGTGCACCTTCTGAGTGCACCAGATTAAATTTAGGGAAAACATGGTTGGACCAACTTGTGGATTTTAAAAAGTATAAATTAGGAAAATTGTTTTTTTTTCTAAAATTGATTAATTAAGTAGCTAACCAAACAAACTTAGGCCTTGTTTGGATGCATGTTGATAAGCTACTGATTTGGCTAACAACAGCAAATCGGTAGCTTCTCTGGTAAAAGTTAGTCTAGTAGCATGCTATTTAAGAGGTGTTGAACACCATAAGATGGCTTATATGCTCAAGCAAAAAATGATAGCTTTTATACTGGAGTATAGAATGACTGTAAGTGTTCTCAATCGTCCTCAACAGAAGCCCATAGCTAAAGGGAAGACCATTTTCTTCCCTCTCTTCCTCCGTCTGTTAGTACGCCCACCCCCAATGTTAGTCACTCAGTGTTGGAATGAGGTTATCTTCACTCAGTCTACCACTTGAGCTATGGATCTGGGTGTTATTGGAGGTGTAACAGCTGAAGCAAAACGACTTGTGATCCAAATGCAGCCTTAAAACCTAAGAAAGTAATTTTCATAATCAAACTCACAAAAGAATACTATTTCTTTTTAATCCCAGTCGGAACAAGTACACACTGCATGGGCGGGCCGAGTTTTTTATGAGGCTGATTTTTGTACATTTATTTCATCCTTGTTACTTAGACTTAAAGATTAATGGGTCTGACGAAAGATACATACCATGGTTGCCCCACACAAACCTATGGTTGGCATCCCGTCCATTATTTCCTAGGGGTGCCCACCTGAGTTGTGTGTCTGGCTGACTTTTTTGGCCTCACAACCTAGGCTTGAGGATAGAACCTGATGGATGGAGTGGATTTTACATATAGAATTGGTGGGCCCCACAGCTCTTGGGTGTTTTATGCATTGTGTAGAACAGGTTTTGAGGGTCCCATGTAAGCCAAAGTTGTGGGAACATGTAAAACTGGTGTTGGAGGGATCCTTCAGTTTGGCCAACTTGTCCAAAAATGAGGCGGACTCAAGTGGGCCATGCCATGGGAAAAAGTGGTGATTGAACGCCCACCATTGAAACCTTCCCCTGGGGACACTTCAGTTTTGGATCATTCTAATATTTGTGTTTTCTGTTCATCCTGGTGGGAATAACTGTGACTGAATGAACAGTTTGGATGCCCTATAAACATCATGGTGGGCTGAAGGAAGTGTCAATGGTGAGTGTTTCCATGCCTACTGTTTTGTGTGGTGTGGCCACTAGAGTCTTGTATGCGTTCAATCCCCACTGTTTCCTGTGGTGTGGTCCACTTGAGATATGGATCTGCCTCATTTTTGGGCTCATGCCTTTAAAATAAGCTGGCAAAATGGATGGACTGTGTTTTATACACGTACGTTTTTGGACTGCATGGTAGGGACCACAAAGCTTTGACGCCAGCTAGCTGGCTGGTGTTCGGGTCACCAACCAAACGGCGTCCGTTGTGATACACACTTAATTCATCTGCACGATACAAGTCATTGACGTGCATGGAAACCTGTTCACATCATCATCAGGTCACAAACCAAACTGGATCCCCGTAATACACACCATGTGGGGCCCATTTCTTTAACCCTGCGTGAAGTTATTCACGTGCATGGAAACTACTTGTTCCCATTATCATGCGTGGACTTGACTCTTAAAGCAGAACCAGGGCCCAAACACGTCAGGTCATGGGCCCAACTCCTTGAAATCTGGCAGCACCCAACAAAAAAGATAGAAGACTCGAGACTCCAAAAGTCACAACATCAATTGCTGTTTGGATCAAAACTACTCTTGGGGCTCAAACACCCCTTCAAAGGGTGCATTCAAAATGGCCCTTGAATCTAGTAGCTCCCTAGAAAAGGGGTGGTGACTCACAAGTAGGGGGATACTACTCTTAAAGTAAAATCTGGGCCCAAATCCATCCAGTCATGGGCCCAACTCCTTGAAATCTGCCGGTTCCCAATCAAAAAGATAAACTTAACTCTAAAAGGAAGGGGAGACTTGACTGGAAAAGTAGAATCGGTGCCCAAATCCATCTAATCTAGAGTCCCACTACTTGGAATCTTGATTCTCCTTACAAAAGTGGAGATTTGACTCTAAAAACATATACTTTTGGCTCAAAGCCATCCACTGCCATGCCCGACTACTCGAAATCTCATAGCGCCCAATGTAAAAAAAAAAAAAAAAATAACTAAAAAAGAAAAAAAAGAAAAAAGAAAAAAAGCAAAAGACTATAAAAGTAGAAGACTCAGGGTTACAGGAATCACATGTGACCTTCAGCTCTATGGGGCTAATTGTGACGTCTGTGTTACTCCAATCCTTGTGCCAGCCCATGCTCAAGAGGTTAAAAATCATGAAGATTCTGAAACTAAAGTGAGCCACACCACATGAAATAGTGGGAATAGAAATGCCCACTTTTAAGATTTCCAAAGGCCCACCTGATGTTTATATGCCATCCAATACCATTGATAAGTTTATTCCCAAGCGGATGAAGGCAAACCCATAGGTGGGGGAAACCCAACTAGCTAGGAAGTGAGTGTGGGGTTTGTGCACGTGTGTAAAAAATAAAAAATAAAAAGACAGATGAAGGGAAATGCCAATATGAGCCCGATTCAAAACTTCTGTGGCGCACAAGAAGTTTTCGATGGTGATTGTTCAATCACCATTGCTTCTAGTGGTGTGGCCCATTTGAGATTTGAATATTCCTTATTTTTCAAATGACAGTCCAAAAAGGGGCAAGCGCAATGAATAAACAAAGTGGATATAACATAGACATCACAGTGGGGCCTCATAGAGCTTAGGATAAGAGTAGCTTCACGAACCTCTGATTACAGGCAATTCACATTTGATGCTGCTAATTTCATGTGCCCAAATGCCCAATCATAAATCAAGTGGGCCATACTATAGGAAACGGTCCTACCATGAACCTGCAAAAAGGATGGACAGAATGGATGTCACACGTAAGTAAATCATGGCAGGCCTCAAACAGCTACCACCTACCGGAACATCCAGTGTGACATCAGAAAACAAGAATGCTCTGTTAGACGTTAATCCAAACTGTTAAAATAATGTTAGAAACTGTGGATGGTCCATAATTATTCTTAAGTTAGGGTCCACAAATTGGGGCAGTCTACATCGTGTGCCTCCATGTCTACATCATTTATATGGTAGCATCAACCTTTTTCTATAAATACCCATCTATCTTAAGTTCTTAACAGACCATAAGCAACATCAGCCATGGCCATACAAACATCTCTCTTCCTTCCTTTTCTCCTCTTTTTTCTACCCTTTCTTTCTTCCCATTCAACATCATTTGCAACAGCAGCACCATCACCACCACTCCCTGAAGCAGAGGCTCTCCTTAAATGGAAAGCCAGCCTCTCTCCAGCACAAGCTCTCCATTCATGGTCTCTTCCTGTTGCTAATGCCAGCACCAACGCAATCTCTCCATGCAAATGGATTGGGATTGCATGCAACAGCCTTGGAAGCGTAACAGAGATAAGCTTACCAAGTGCGGGCTTGAAAGGTAAGCTCGATAACCTGAGTTTCCCATCATTTCCAAACCTCCTCCAACTTGATCTCAGCGGCAACACACTCACCGGAACCATCCCAGTTCATATTGGCACTCTTTACAAACTCACATCCCTCAATCTATCCGCAAATACACTAAATGGATCAATACCTCCGGAAGTAGGGAATCTTGTGAGTTTGAATGAGCTTGACTTGTCCAGTAACCATCTAGATGGTTCCATCCCTTTCACTTTAGGGAACTTGTCCATGCTCACATTTTTGCATTTATTCAGAAACAATCTGACTGGTCCCATCCCTCCAGCTTTAGGTAATTTGAGAAACCTTACAATTTTGTCTCTCTACAGCAATCAAATTTCTGGTTCAATTCCTCCACAAGTTGGGAATTTAATGAATCTCAACATTCTTGCTCTGTCCCGTAACCTTCTAACAGGTTCTATCCCTTCCACTTTAGGGAACTTGACAAAGCTGACCATCATCCAGCTCTTTCAGAATCAAATTTCTGGTTCTGTTCCTCCAGAACTCGGGAATTTAATGAGTCTCAATACGTTAACATTGAACCAAAACAATCTGACTGGTCCCATCCCTCCAGCTTTAGGTAATTTGAGCAACCTTACAATTTTGTCTCTCTATATCAATCAAATTTCTGGTTCACTTCCTCCACAAGTTGGGAATTTAATGAATCTCAACATTCTTGATATGTCCGATAACCTTCTAACAGGTTCTATCCCTTCCACTTTAGGGAACTTGACAAAGCTGACCATCATCCAGCTCTTTCGGAATCAAATTTCTGGCTCTATTCCTCCACAAGCAGGGAATCTGGTTAATCTAAAAAAGCTTGATTTGTCCATTAACCTTCTAACAGGCTCCATCCCTTCCACTTTCGGAAACCTGACAAAGCTTGCCATCTTGTACCTGGACCAAAATGGAATCTCTGGCTCCATTCCTTCACAAATTGGGAATCTACAAGATCTGGTTCAGTTGACGTTGTTCCAAAACAATCTGACTGGTCCGATCCCTCCTGCATTGGGTAATTTGAGAAACCTTACACAATTGTTCCTCTACAGCAATCAAATTTCTGGTTCAATTCCTCCACAAGTTGGGAATTTAATGAATCTCAACATTCTTGATATGTCCGATAACCTTCTAACAGGTTCTATCCCTTCCACTTTAGGGAACTTGACAAAGCTGACCATCATCCAGCTCTTTCGGAATCAAATTTCTGGTTCTGTTCCTCCAGAACTCGGGAATTTAATGAGTCTCAATAACTTAGGATTGAACCAAAACAATCTGACTGGTCCGATCCCTCCTGCTTTGGGTAATTTGAGAAACCTTACACTATTGTTCCTTGACAGCAATCAAATTTCTGGTTCAATTCCTCCACAAGTTGGGAATTTAATGAATCTCGACACTCTTGTTCTGTCCGATAACCTTCTAACGGGTTCTATCCCTTCCACTTTAGGAAAGTTGACTAAACTTACTGCATTGTCCCTTATTGACTGTCAATTATCTGGTTCCTTGCCTCAAGAAATGACAAACCTGACAAATCTTTCTATACTCCTATTGAGTGGCAACAACTTCTCTGGCTATTTACCTCAATTATGCCAAGGTGGATCTCTTCGAATCTTCACTGCATTTGACAACCATTTCACTGGTGAGATCCCAAAAAGCTTCAGAAACTGCACTAGCTTAACAAGAGTGCGACTCAACCGAAACAGACTTGCTGCAAATGTATCAGAAGCCTTTGGTGTATACCCACATCTCACATTCATGGAGATCAGCGACAACATGTTGTTTGGTGAACTCTCACAAAACTGGGGAGAATGCCGAAACCTGACAAAGCTACAATTCTCTGGGAACATGATCACTGGTAGAATTCCTCCGGAGATTGGGCAGTTGACGCAGCTAAGAGTGCTTGGTCTTTCTTCAAACCATCTAGTAGGAGAGATTCCAAAGGAATTTGGAAAGCTAACTTCTTTGTTCAACTTGAATTTAAATGATAACCATCTTTCTGGTCAGGTACCCCAAGAGATTGGAAAACTATCCAATTTGGAGGTTCTTGACTTGTCAATGAATCACCTAAGTGGTCCAATACCACCTCAATTAGGGGATTGCTCGAAACTCCAGTATCTAAAATTGAGCGAAAATGTTTTGAATGGAAGCATTCCTTTTCAGATCGGTAACCTAGTATACCTACAGGGCTTATTAGATCTAAGCCATAACTCCCTCAGTGGAGAGATATCACCACAACTCGCGAAATTGATTCGGCTTGAAAAGTTAAACCTCTCCCACAACATGCTGTCAGGCACCATTCCACCTTCTTTTGAAGGGATGTTCAGCTTGCAATCCATTGATTTTTCGTGCAATGCTTTGGAAGGTCCTCTTCCCAACAGCAAAAGCTTTCAGAAGGCTCCGGTAGAGGCATTCATAAATAATAAAGGCTTGTGTGGTGAAGTGCAAGGTTTGCGATCTTGCAACGCCTCTTCAATCAATCATGGTGATGCAAAGAAAGGCCGCAGAGTTGTGATCTTCATTATTCTTCCTGTCTTGGTGGCCTTGTTTCTTTTATTTGTACTCATTGGCATGTCTTCCATTTATTACCAAAGAAGAAGAAATATAGAGGAAGGAGTTCTTGAGAGGAGCAATGGAAATCCATTTTCAATATGGAATTATGATGGGATTGCTGTGTTTGAAGACATCGTGAAGGTAACAGAGGGTTTTGATGACAAATACTGCATTGGAATTGGAGGTTATGGAAAAGTTTACAAAGCAAATCTACCAATGGGTCATGTGGTAGCTGTGAAGAAACTTCACCCACTCGAAGTTGGGGATCAATCTGATCAAAGAAGTTTTAGAAATGAGATACAAGCATTAACTGAAATCCGTCATCGCAACATTGTGAAGCTTTATGGCTTTGCCTCCCATGCTCGATGCTCATTTCTAGTCTATGAGTACATGGAAAGGGGAAGCTTGGCAGGCATCCTAAGCAATGGTCAAGGAGCTGCAGAGTTGGACTGGACTCCAAGGGTGAAGGTTATTAAAGGTGTGGCCCATGCTTTATCTTATATGCACCATGATTGCACTCCACCAATTGTCCATCGAGACCTATCAAGCAAAAATGTTCTGTTGAATTCGGAACTTGAGGCTAGTGTCTCCGATTTTGGCACTGCACGATTGCTGATACCTGATTCGTCCAATTGGACTACGCTCGCAGGCACTTATGGATACATTGCTCCAGGTTAGTCACTAATACATAATCAATGCTTTAATAATTTTATTATAAATTGGCCTTTATTTTTCTTGAGCTTTCCTATTATTTGTTGGTAATAATGTACTATAAAGTTTGTTCATTAGTTACAACACTATTGTCGGATGTGGCAATCTAGAGTGACTCGAATATATGAAAATTCATATTTGAAAATTTTTCCTCCTCTCTAAGATTCTTTAATCCAAAGACTATAAGAGGCCTTGTAAAGATAATATGGTAAGATTAAACTGTGATTCACATTTACCAAACAAACTTTAACCACATTTTATTAGCTATTAAATTCATGGCACTACTGTCTCGCCTACTAGCCTAGTTGGAAGACGCCTTGGCGTTTCGATAGGAGGTCTCAGCTGGTTCAAGTGTTGAGGAGACACACTAACCCCACTGGTGGGTTGGTGCATTATGTGACTAATCGTGTGGGTATGTTACCCAGCTAACAGGGTGGGTGGGTTGCATGACTAACAAAAAAATAAAAAAATAAAAATAGGTGTTACTATTCCTACATGTTCCATATCCCAATGCATGGTTGGGTTTTCTTTCTTCATTGCACAGGGGTTTGACAACAAAACACACAATAGATGTTACTATTCCTACATGTTCCCTATCCTAATGCATGGTTGGGTTTTCTTTCTTCATTGTACAGGGGTTTGACAACTCTTAAGATTCAAACTGTCCATGTGATGTCCCACACAATGAATACCCCACGCAACAAAAGAAGTTCCTAGATTGGAAAATCCTAGCCATTGAATCTATAGTCTTTATTGTTGAATGTGCACAATTTCTTTTATTCTTTTTTTCTTGATCGTCTATCTGCTGGACATTAAAATGGTTAGGAATTCCAATTAGAGAATTGTTACTGCATAAGCCATCCAAATTGGGGCCCACTATATCAATGGTTTGGATCTTGAAACTATGGACCCCACCAGTACAAACTTAAAACTCTAGTAGAATATCAGAGATACTCTTGGGTAGAGCATGCTCGTTGGTTTCCTTTACTTCCGGTACTTTTAGAGAGAGAGAGAGAGAGAGAGAGAGAGAGAGATTTGGCTCCTTGGTCCAAAATATTGATGCAAGTAATTATGTTAAAGCCATTTTAATACTAGGAGACAATGCCTATATTACCCAATCGACATCGATGAAATGTATAGCTACAACAATACCTATAAGCACCATTACACTCTAGTTCACACATGCCAACTTCTCATGCATCTAGGAAATCTGAGGCCTACATAAAAGTAGGCCTAACCATCGAGATGATCCAACACGATGATTAAGCTTGTCCCCTTATTGGGCATGCCACCACCACATCAAAACAATAGACAGTTTTGCAAAAAAAAAAAAAATACAAAAAAAAGGCAACAGTACGCAGTCAATATATATATATATGGCATGTCTGACGAGTGGAGGATCCCAACTTCGTAGCCAGATCATCAGAAAGTTTGGCCCATCTTATGCACCTCCCAAATATACCAAACAGATCTCTTGACACATGCACAGTTTATACAGATTCCTCAGGTAATTTAGCAAGCACAAAAGCCTAGAAGATATGAAACCTAGATTAAAAAACCCAGGTTAGTTTGATATATGGATAAGAGTTTATCTATTGATGATTAACAAAGAGTAAAGAATATGATTTAACTATCTTCTGTCATGTAGAGCTTGCATATACAATGAGGGTGACTGAAAAATGCGACGTCTATAGCTTTGGTGTTGTGGCACTTGAAGTGATGATGGGAAGGCATCCTGGGGAGCTCATCTCCTCTTTATCATCACCAAATAGAGAAGATACACTGTTAAAGGATATGTTGGACAAACGTCTCTCTGATCCGATGGCGGACGTTACACAGGAAGTCGTATTTGCGGTGTCCATGGCACTTGCATGCATTCGGCCGGATCCAGACTCTCGGCCAACCATGCACCACGTGGCTCAGGAGCTATCTGTCAGTGGGCCTTCTTTCTCTCTAGAGCCATTCCATGCACTTACATTACATCAACTGATGGATCTCAAGGTATAATCAGGTGTATGAAAATTAGTGAGGTTGTGGGCTTGTAGTGGCAAGAACATTATTACTATGTATGCCTATTGTATTAAAATAATCAATCACGGATGTGTTTTTCTTGTTATGATGTGTACATAGTTCAGTGTGTGGAATTAATGTTTATCTGGTATATATAGACTTCTAGGATTGGTAATAAAAATCCAAATGTAATAAAAGTAGCAGCTGAGAGAATAAGGATGTTTTCTTGTGTGATGGTTATCTTCTAGCCGAAGTTTTTTTATACGAAAGAATTTACCTTCTAGGAGTTGTAATCCTTTTTTGTGATACCAGTTGTGTACTAATGTGTTATCGAAAGCGGAAGAATGAGTTCATTTATCTATGAAAGAAGGCATAAACTGTGGCTTCTTTAAATAGAAGAAAAAAGAATTTCAGTTGGCCTTGTTGTAACTTGCAATCATCTTTCTTTCTCCTTGTCCAGAAGTCCTTAAATAAAATGATTTTATTTTTATTATTTATTTATTCATTTATTTTTAAGAAAGGTGGGAGCACACCAACTGCAAATTTTATTTATAAGATTTTAAAAAAAAAAACACCTAATAAAGGGCAGACAAGGACCAAGCCCCTTGCAAGTGACTTCTACAACATATGGGATCCTCTACAATCAAAACATGTAAGGAAATCCCAATCTTAATCCAAATAAGGCACAATAAAAGGAAAATATGCCACGACAAGGAATTTGGAGCCTAACTAATAGGCCGAGAAGTAGAACAGAGACCAACACGTAAGAGGCAGGAGCTTCTCCCACATGGTGCGCCGCAGGCGGGGAATCCAGGCTAACACTGCATTGAGAACTTCTCCCAACCTTCAACAAAGATTCAAAACTTTCACTTAATACCTACCAACACTATAAGATAGTTACTAACGAGAAACTGTTGTTGCAGATACTGATGCTGGCAAGGGACATCAAAATGCTGAAAATCCTACTGTTGATAATGAAGTTGAAGAAACAGGTTGTTTTCTTCTTGTTGTTGTGCTTCTTCTTCTTCGTCTTCTTCTATTAATGTGAAGTTTTTTGACTAGCGTATATAACACATTTTTTCCGGCGCAAGGAAAACTAAACATCCCACTTTAAAATCCTACAGACCTGAACAGAACTACTACAATCCAGCGGACTAGGACAATCTAGGGGACCAAGACAGAGCAATCAGAAGAAACCCCTGAGAGAACAGATCAGTTGTTGCTCTGCCTAGAGAACAAACTCAATCATCCTCCTACTAGCCACAGCAATGAAGAGAAAATGTTGTGATTTGTTTCATGCCCAACGAACCCACCAAACTGTTGGGTGCGTTTCACAAAACCTTAGGATCTCACACCCCCCAAACTACTAAAATTATGGGTTATGATAAAGCATGAAACTAAATCAAATCAACAATCATACGACATAAGAGATTTTTACGTGGAAAACCCTCAAAGAGGTAAAAACCACGGGACCTCGTCCAGATCAACAATTCACTATGAAGTAGAACCATTACAACCTCAATCACAAGCACACACCGCTTGGATCAAACCTTCTTCATCCACGCAGGGATGAATAACAATAAAAGGACTAGAAACTGAGATATCTCACCCGAGCATGAGGACGTTGAAGAGCTGAGATGTCGTTGCACCGTGAATCACCTTCGCGAGCAAAGCCTCCTCTACCAACAACCTTCCTCTCTCTCCTCTCTCTCTCTCTCACCTTAGACGTGTAGAATACCTTGTAGGATCATCAAATCTTGAATTAGAGCTCCATATATATAGATTAGCAAGAGTCCTAACCCAATTTGAAAATTGTAATAGCAGTCCGCACACACCTCCCACCGGTCGGACGCACCAAAAAGTACTGTCCAGAGATATTGCTGTGTTAAAAAAACACAGCCCGACCTGTTTGCCGACCGGTCGGCCAGGACCACTGGCCGATCGGACTTCACAAAAGCGTCCAGTGAGTTTGACGTTTCCAGCCACTTTGTCCGGCCGGTCGGCCAGGGGGCACTGGCCAGTTGGAACTCAATCTGACAGACTCTCTCTCCTCTACATGAGGAGGAAAACTCCAACAAATCTCCCCCTTTCCGACTCAGGAGGAGTTCACCGTCTTCAAGCCAACTCGGCTTTTACAAGCCTCAAATTTTCCCCTGAGCAAAGCCTTGTTCATCATGTCTAACCCGCTATCGTCCGTGTAGACCTTCTCAAGCTGTAACACCTTCTGTTCCAAAGTATCCCTGATCTAGTGATACCGAATCTCTATGTGCTTCGACTTGGAATGCTAACTTGGATTTTTGCTCAAGTGTATCGCACTCTGGCTATCACAATAGGCCACGTGCTTCTCTTGCTTTAGGCTAAGTTCCTGTAGGAACCTCTTCATCCAAAGCATCTCCTTGCATGCTTCTGTGACTGCAATGTATTCGGCCTCTGTCGTCGACAATGCTACGACCTTCTGTAGCTTGCTCTGCCAAAAGACTGCTCCCCCAGCAAACGTGAACATGAACTCCAATGTGGACTTCCTGAAGTCTATATCACCTGCCATATCTGCATTTGTGTAACTCTCTAACACAAGTTTTCCATCACCATAGCATAGGCACAACCTGGATGAGCCTCTCAGATATCGTAGTATCCACTTCACCGCTGCCCAATGTTCTTTGCTAGGATTGACAAGATACCGGCCGACAACACTTAACCACATATGCTATGTCTGGGCGTGTACACACCATAGTATACATCAAACTTCCTACTGCCGAGGCGTAGGGTATCTTCTACATCTCTTCCACCTCTTCCTTCGTCTTGCGACACTACTTGTCGCTCAATTTGAAGTGACCATCCAGTGGAGTACTGACCAGCTTCGCTGCATTCATATTGAACCGCTCTAAGACTTTCTCAATATACCTCTCTTGTGATAACCAAAGCCTTCTGCTGCTTCTGTTACGGGTTATCTTCATTCCTAGGATCTGTCTGGTTGGGCCTAAGTCTTTCATCGCAAACTACTTGCCCAACTCCTGTTTCAGCCTGTCAATCTTCTTGATGTCTTTTCCCATGATGAGCATGTCATCAACATATAAGAGCAGAACTAAGAAATCACCATTTGAGAACCTGCGAGTGAACACATAGTGGTCCGACTCCATTCTATCATACCCATGTGTCAACATGAACGAGTCGAACTTCTTGTACCATTGCCTAAGAGCTTGTTTCAGCTCATACAAGCTCTTTTTAAGCCTACACACCATATGCTCTTTACCCTTGACTTCGAACCCCTCTGGTTGGCGCATATAGATCTCTTTTTCTAAGTCACCATGGAGGAAAGCAGTTTTAACATCTAATTGCTCTATCTCCAAATCCATGTGTAGACACCCCACCTTCGGCTACACTGTTGGTAGAGATAGCTGGATGAATGGAGGACCATACCCCCAAATCCCAAGTCCAAACTCAGCCAAACTCACCCTTGTAAGCCCCATTCCATAGCCCAGTTTAAGCCCGAACCCAGTCAACCCAGTCCTAAACATCAGCCTGAAAAACCCCCATAAGAAAAGCCAGTCAAAAAATCCTAAAAAAGTCAAACTCACTGAGTCAACCCACTGAGTTAACCCGCTGAGTCAACCCGCTGAGTCAACTCGTCGAGTCAAAACACCGAGTCAACCCGTCGAGTCAACCCGCTGAGTCAAATCACCGAGTCGACCTGCTGAGTCAACTCACTGAGTCGACCCAGCGAGTCAAACAACAGCCCCGAGGGAGCGACCGTACCTCACTGGAAATCGAGGAACGGCCGTACGGGCGGCCCATAGCAGGCTGCCCAAAAATAATTACGCAAAATGCCACTGCCCGCTGCTATAAATACCCCCCTCCCCTTCTCATTTCAGCATCCCTTCAAGTCCATCCAGTCCGGGTGCGGTTCGAGTCCTCATCCACCCCTTAGCCCATTTTCCCACCAAGGAGAGCCTAACCCTGGTCCAGCCCAGCCTGACCACTGGTCCAAGTCTCCCAAGCCATCCAAGTCTTGATCCAGCCACTCGAAGCCAACCCTTGCGACACCTCCGTCCATCCAACTACTCTTTTTCCAGCATCATCTCATTTGCATCTAGCATAAGTGCAACATTTACTTTTCTTCCAACCCCCCTGCTTCACTGCAAGCACCTTGATTATTCAAGCACACTGCATATATCTTAAATTAAGCACCTGTCAGTTCGAGCGTATGCTCTGGGCTTGCCCGTTGTTGGAACCTGCTCATCAGAAACTCTTACTGTTCAGACCTGCATTCATGCTTCACTATAAAGCACCTTAATTATTCAAGTACACTGCATATGTCTTAAATTAAGCACCTGTCAGTTCGAGCGTATGCTCTGGGCTTTCCTGTTGTTGGAACCTGCCCACCAGAAACTCTTACTGCTCAGACCTGCATTCATGCTTCACTATAAAGCACCTTGATTACTCAAGCACACTGCATACGTCTTATATTAAGCACCTGTCAGTTCGAGCGTACGCTCTGGGCTTGCTCGTTGTTGGAACCTGCCCATCAGAAACTCTTACTGTTCAGACCTGCATTCATGCATCATGTCATCTATGAGAATGTACGAGGATTAAATTAGACTTTCAAGTATTAGTTCGATTCTGTGAAGTAGAGACCGTACCTCGGTACGGGCAGTGTGTGGGGTGCTTAACCTCTTCCCACCCTGTAACCGTGATCCCTTACCTTGAATCTCTGGCCGCAGATCAAAAGGAGTCATTTTAGAGGAAGGAATCTTCGGATCCCCTTCTCTAACGTTTCTACGGGGTCTAGCCGACTGTAGATTCGAAGTAATTGGCTAGTGGCGATTCTGATCTTATATAAACTCACTTAAACACATCCAGCTTAACACGACAACCAAACAAAGCCCTCGGGAACGAGGCAAGCCAGTGGAAACGGCGATTTCGCACTCACGCATCCTCCTCTCCTTCTTTTCCCGAAAGGGGAAGGGACGAGAACATCGTGTGGGGGAGCGCGGAAACGGCGAGGGTCCACAGAATGACGACTCCACTGGGGAAGAGCTAGTCCCACTAGTCGTGATCCGACTCGAAAAACAGAATCATTCCTATACTTGAAAGTCACTAATCCTCATACAATCTCATCTGCATAGCATTCTACCCAAAAAAAAAAAAAACAGAAAATCCCAAAACCAAAAAAAAAAAAAAATAGAAAATCCCAAAACCCAAAAAGCGTATAGTCCTCACCATTGCGCCTCCTCGGGCTCAACGTGTTCGGAGACAACTTCCCTTCCGCAGCATAATCCGCACTCGGGCTCAGCAAGCCATGTCCGACCACGAAGAAGAAACTCATCTCTTCCCTGCTCTTGAGATGACCGAAGCGCAACCTCCAGCGCAACAGCCCATTGATAATACGCCAATCATACAAGAATTGGCACAAGGAGTGAGAGCAATGCAAGAAATGCTCTTGCAATTCATGCAAGCACAAGCCACCGCAGCAGCCAACAATCAGGTTGGCCCAGTTCAGCAGTCTCAGCAGCCATGCCGGATCCTTCCGGCCTCTAGTTCAAATCAAGCACAACCATCGGAGTCTGCCCAAGACTACCGACAGCAGCCATCTCAGCCCTTCGCTATGGGGCATCCTCCTCAATACCTTCCCACGACGACAGGGCCATCTCAGAGCACTCCCGTCGTAGGGACTTCCAGTCAGCTTCCAGTCAATCTTGCAAACAACAGTCTCAGTAGATCTCAGCATGTCCCCTCCGATGGGACACCTTTTCAATTTCAGCACATCCCCGCCGATGGGATTTCAATTCAATTTCCAGCAACAGGGACAACACTGGCGAATGCCCACAATGGGGGTCAATGTCAAGCCCACACCAATCAGCGGATAGTGGCGAATACCCAACAAGGGAGTCACTTCCCAGCATCTCAGCCTCCTGCAAACAGGAGCACTTTTCAATTCCAGCACATCCCCGCCGATGGGATTCCAGTTAATTTCCAGCAATCTTCAATTCAGCAAAATCCAGTTAATTTCCAGCAATCTTCAATTCAGCAATCTCCAGTTAATTTCCAGCAAGTTCCAGTTCAACCTTCAGTACAGTCTCCAGTTCAGTTACAATCCTTTCAAGCACAAGCTCATCCGAATCCAGTTCAATCATCAAATCAATTTCAGCAACCCGCGGTCGCTTTTCAGCAAGCACATAGGGTCGAAGACGTCGACCACTATGCCGAAGAAGAACGTGCCTTGCTCCAAGAAGCACCAGTCGTTCGAACAGATCACTCAGGACTGGACGAGTTGCGGGAGCAGTTCCAGATCTTGCAAAATTAGCTTCAGCGACAACAAGGAATTGATCTACCTTCGACCAAGTTCAAAGACTTGTGTCCTTTCCCAGATGCTCAAGTACCTCAAAACTTTGAGGTTCCAAAATTCAAAAGATACGATGGCAGCGGTTGTCCCACAGCACATCTCAAGGCCTTCTGTGGAGAGCTGAGTGCAATCTCAGGAAATGAAGGGGCCCTCATTCGCTTGTTCGAAAAATCTCTGAAGGGCGATGCCTTAGATTGGTACACTTCATTGGACTGCCACCGCATCAGGACATGGGAACAACTTTCCCAGGCTTTCGTCAACAGATTCACGTACAATCTCAGCATGGCACCCAGAAGAGCCGACCTCGCAGCTCTCAGGCAAAAGAGTGATGAGACACTATCAGCTTACTTGGGACGTTGGCGAGCTATGGCAGCTCGAATGCGAACGCCTATCGACGACGAAGAACAAATCTCCATGATTGTTCATTCAACATATCCAGGCATATCCGGGTATCTCATCTCGCATCCATATGCGAATTTCTCACAATTGATCTGTGCTGGAGAGCAAGTCGAAGCAGGAATCCGTGCCGGGACAATCTCCCCATGGCCTCATCAAGCCACTCCAATCAAAAGGAACAGAGTGGAAGGAAGACCTATCGGGCACGGGAATGGAAACCGCAGTGGTTCTCCTCCCCGCCCAACAGAGGTAAACAACATCAACACCACTGCTCAAGGAAATCAACATGCTCCCCCACAGGGACGTCAACAGTATCAGCAGAATCCAGTGCAGCATCAGCCTCAGCGGTATCAGCAACAACCGAATCCTCAGCCACAACCACCTCGACAACAGCAACAGTTCAGAGGAAACGGTCAATACTCATATCAAAATAGGCAAAACTACAGGGAGTTCAGGAAATTTACTCCCCTCTCTTAACCACTCAGTCAAGTCATGGCTACGCTGGTGCAGAAGCAGTTACTTACTCTAATGGCACCTCGGTCTCCGCCTCATCCTCTGCCACCAAACTACCGAGAAAATGAGTATTGTGCCTACCATCAAGGGCGTGGCCACACCACTGATCGATGCTATACCTTGAAGAATGCCATACAAGACCTGATTGATGACCGCAAGATCGTCATCTCGGTCCCTGGAACTTCTCCAGCAGCTTCCACCAACATTCTTCAGAATCCTCTGCCTCAGCATCCAACGGACCCCAGTTCGTCTCGTAGCCCTACAGTCAATAGTATAGAAGAAGGGGACCATCTCGATCGCTTCTTCTCCCCTATCCAGTCCATTCATGCTTACACTTACGGATCAACAAATCCTCCTCCAATCTTGCAAGGGGCAAGTCCCTTTCTTCCTTCAGACTCCGAGCCAGTAGTACTCGAAGGAACACTTCCATATGATGTGCCAGTTGTTCAAGGCGTCCTGGAAGGAGCACAATCATACATCGAGCCCACATACGAACCTGTCATCTTCCAAGGGGCAATTTCAGCACAAGAACACTCCAATCCGCAATGGAAGGATTATACTCATCAGCAGCAAGAACCCATTGTATTAGAAGGAGCTCCTCCAGTTGAGCCAGTCATATTGCAAGGGGCAAACCCCAAAGGCGTGTCAATCACACTGTGGCAGCTGGGGCGAACAAAGAAACCCCCTGCCATATCAAGAGGACCAGCATTCATTCCATGGGAGCCTCCTGCTCCAGGAACAGTCAAGCCAAGACCACGACCTTATGTGGTCTATGAAGACAAGCCTCGATATTACCCCTTCAGCACAGGCAACAATGTAGTCCTCAAGGCAAAAGCTCCATACGAGGAAGATCTGGTACCCACACCAGCACCGTCGCAAGAACCGGTGATCCTAGAAGGCAAAGGTGAGGAAAGTTATAAAGAGGTCCCATGACACTATCCAGAATGTGCGGAAGTAGGGAACATGAATCCCAATGGGCGTTGCATCCGAAGAGATAATCAGAACAGAGGAGATCCCAAAGGCGCTCTTTCAGGCCTCGGTAACAAAAATGAAGCCGCATACGATGTGGCGGCTCAGCTCAAGTCAATCCCTGCACAAATCTCAGTATGGGAGTTACTCTGTACATCTCGCATACACCGAGAAATGTTTGCCAAGACCTTGAACGATGCTCACGTCTCCTCTGATACGGCACCAGAAATGATAGCTTTGATGATTGGACAACTCCTGGCTCCGCGCGCCATCACCTTCACAGATAATGAGTTGCCACCGGAAGGACGAGATCATGGGCGATCCCTCAACATAGCCTTACGATATAAAGACCTCTGTGTCCCGCTGGTCCTTATCGATAATGGCTCAAGCTTAAACGTCTGCCCACTCAAGACTGCGGAACGTCTGGGAATCAGTCCTTCTTCATTCCGACCCAGCACCATATGCGTCAGAGCATTCGACAACACCCGCCGATCAGTGGAAGGAGAGGTCGACATAGAGGTACAGATAGGTCCAGAAATCTCTACCATCACATTCCAAATCCTGGATATATCAGCCTCTATCAACATGTTGCTCGGGTGACCATGGCTGCACAAGGTTGGAGCTGTGCCATCAACCCTGCATCAACGAGTGAAATACATCTGTGGAAATCAAGTGATCTCTATCCATGCAGAGAAGGAGTTCATCATTCCTTCCAATGCTGCTACTGAACCAGACATCCCGGTCATCGATATCCAGCACTCTGAAGAAGACATCCCGTTTCACAGTTTCGAATTCGAGACTGTGAACTCTATCGCCAATCCAGAACCGATAAGGGTGGACCGTGTCTTTTCACCGGCAGAGCGTCTGAGCCTCAAATACCGAATGAAGAATCACTTCAAGTCCAGAAAGGTACCGCTGATATATAACCAACGCAAATGGGGACTCGGATACAGGTCAATCTTCATGGACAAGGGAAGGAAGAAATTTCGGTGCTCACCCATCCAATTCGTCAAGCTAGGAGAACCTTGCAAAGATCCAGGAGGGAATCAACCAACTGCACTACATAAAGGCCTCCCGATGAGCCTAACTTGGGCCACATGGCCCCCCATTAGATGGGATCAAATTCTCGAACCATCTAAGCCTCCAAAAGAAGAAGGAGATGAAGAAGGAAGTCAAATACAACAGCTTCAGGATCAGGTTACTCTGACACCTGCTCCCAACCAGGGGCACAACCTGCCCACTTCAGCATCAATCAACCAGGGGCACAGCCTGCCCACTTCAATTCCAGCCAGTCAGGGGCACAACTTGCCCATCTCAACATCAATCAGCAAGGGGCACGACTCGCCCATCTCTGCAGAATCAACATCATCAATCATCAGCCAGGGGCAGAAGCAGCCCCTCCATTGGACCAAGAAAAGGAAGTGGCCAGCCCTAGATTGGTCTGATGTCTAGATTCCAAATTTGTGTCTCACTGTGGAACCAGACGAACTGCAATGCGAGGTAAGTGACCCGGGAGGGACTGAGTATGACTCAGATCTCGAACCCGACCAGCAAGAAATCATGGTCATTGGGTCAGACTGTGATTCTTCGCCCAAATCATCAACCCCCACCTCTTCAGGGGAGGAAGTGTGGGGTCCTGAATGGTTATCCGTTCCCCTAACTTTTGAATCAGCCAAAGAGCCATTTGAGGGCTCTGGCTTCCAAAAAAACGCCTGTTTAAGCAGCGACCGGAACTTTGGAACAAATTGGGCTCAATCATGGTCTGCAATGCCCACTTGTTCAAAGTCCCATGAATTTTGAAAATCCAAAAAAATAAAAAAAATTCAAAAGCCAAAAACATCTAGCATTTCCATTTCAGAAAAATCTCAAAAACCAAAAAACATTTCTTTTCCTGCACTCAATAGTGTGCCAAGTTCGTCTAAAGAGTCACATGAGTTTGAAGTTGAATCATATGATTTCGACATCGAATTAGACTTCGAGCTCATGGGTCTGGACGAAGCTCGGGATGAGGAAGATGACGATCCGGCTCCCGAACTTGAGGATCTCCTCAAAAAGTTCGAATCTAAAGCCAATGTTGTAGCCGATGATTTCGTGACAGTAAATTTGGGGACTCCTGAGATCCCTAGGGAAGTACGCATCGAAAAATCATTGCCACCTGAGATGAAACAGAAAATGATAGAGTTCCTAGCTCCAAGATTGTCCAACTTCGCGTTCTCATATGAAGATATGCCGGGGCTCGATGAAGAGCTCGTTGTACATCATCTGCCAACCAAGGCAGATATGAAGCCAGTGAAGCAGAAACTGAAATTGCGGTTTTACCGCTTGTAGAGACACTTGGAGATATGTCTATGGACCTAGAGGGGGGGTGAATAGGACCTTTGAAATTCTTTTCGCCTACTTACGCAATTCAACAATTTAAGCTATGTAAGCAAGAACACTTCGGCTTCCAAGCCTAGGTGGGTCCAATCACAAGACTAGCAAGAGATTAAGCAATAAACAATCCTAGTCTAAGCATGCATAGGAAGTAAATGATATAACTAATTAAGCTTCTAACCTATGCATCTTGTGTAGACTTATGAGAGTGAATCAATGAGCTCAAGTCTACACAAGTAGTGAAGGTACATCTTGTGTGGGGATGCCTAAAAAGTGCCTAGCAAACATTCCTATCAAGCATGCATAATAAAGTAATTAAACTATCAATGCGAAGATATGAATGTGCTCAAGAACAATCACAAACACAAGGATGTATAGTGGTTCGACTACGTGTCTACTCCACTCCCGGTTCAAGTACTCAACCCCTTTGAGCACACCGGCATTCACTAACGGAGGTTTTAAATGAGGTTCACCTCTCAACCTTTACACGGAGGTTTTATCGGTTCACCTCTCAACCGTATCCGGAGTTTTAGACATAGGCTAACTCTCAACCTAATCGCACGTTTACTCCCGTGTCGGAGGCTCCCCCTTGGAGACTTAGTTTAGGCCCGGCTGACGGGCCAAGGAACGGCTAACGTCCCTAAGGCGAGTTGACAAACAAACTCTAAAATGGACTCTCAAATAAGACAACCTACTTGTCGGATGAGCCCCTTGTTTAGCGCCGAATTGGGTTGCTTGATCTCCGCTCTCCCGTGCTTCAATCAGCTTCCCTTTGCTCCCTCGATCGTGCCGCCGTTGTGTCGCTAATGCCTCAGCCACATTCGATCAAACACCTTGCATGCGATGCCTTGAAATGCCCAAGGTGCTAGGAGGATGGGTTTGAGAACTCTACAACTTAGTGGGAATGGGTTTCCTAGAGGCTCTTACCTACAACGATCTCATCTTCGAGTTTAGGACAAGGATATGCCAATCAAGAAGCTTCCTAACTCTAGAGATCAAGAGGGGATGAAGGTCATCTTCTTCATGAGCTTGGAATGCTCTAATCTTGTGTTAAAGTACAAGGAAGATGCCTTGCATAGGTCAAGGAATAAGCCTCAAAAGAACTCCTTCAATGGTGGCTTTCCTTCCTCAAAGATCCCTCACACAATGCCCAAAATCGGAGCTCTTTATGTAGGCAAAGAGAGCCCCAACGGTCATAAAACGGGCATAAAACGGTCATAAAACGACCTGTCCCGACCGGTCATGACCGGTCGGACTCCCCTGCTGGAGGATTTCAACAATGCAGGCCAACTACATGGGCCGACCGGTCATGACCGGTCGGACCCCCTCACTGGACAGCCAAAGCACATCAGGCCGACCGGTCATGACCGGTCGGCCACTCTATCTGGACAGCTTGAATATAATAGGCCGACCGGTCATGACCGGTCGGCCACACCTGCTGGCCTAGCTGAACCTCCAGGCCGACCGGTCATGACCGGTCGGCCCCCTTTGCTGGATGGCTGAACATTCCAAGAAGCCAAACCTGGCCGACCGGTCATGACCGGTCGGCCCACCTTGCTGGCCTTCTTTGATTTGTAAAGGCCGACCGGTCATGACCGGTCGGCTGGCCATTGCATAGCCTTGGTTCCCTTATGCATTGAGCTGACCTCCACTCTCTCCAGCTTGTTCATTTAGTCCTAGGTTAGGGTGATTAAATGGAACACCTAGGGCCTATCTATGATGCCTAAAAGGTTCTAAATATGGTCAAGGTCATCAAGGATACAAAGGGGATGGGTTTTGGTCGAGGTTAAGGCACCAAGGCATCTCATTTACCTGAATCTTCTTCCTTGATGCGGCTGGACGTCTTGAGTCTTCGGTCTTCGTCTTCTTTGGGCTCAACCGACACTAGACTCACTGCCATAAGTGATTGACAAACAAGGTGCACTAGTATGCCACGGAAAAGTGCACTAACAGAAACTTCGAAGAATGAAGCCAGAATGGGCTCTGAAAGTCCGAGATGAAGTCATCAAGCAGTACAATGCGGGATTCTTGGTAGTCTCCAACTACCCTGAATGGCTCGCCAACATCGTACCAGTACCAAAGAAAGACGGCAAGGTTCGAATGTGCATCGACTTCCGAGATCTCAACAAAGCCAGTCCTAAAGACGACTTCCCTTTGCCACACATCGACACTCTGGTCGACAACACTGCTGGATACAAGATCTTCTCATTCATGGACGGGTTCTTAGGTTACAATCAGATCAAGATGGCTGTCGAAGATCGCGAGAAGACATCGTTTATCATTCCCTGGGGAACTTTCTGTTACAGGGTAATGCCGTTCGGTCTGAAGAACGCAGGAGCAACATATCAGCGAGCAATGACAGCATTATTCCATGACATGATGAACAAAGAGCTTGAAGTATATGTGGACGATATGATCGTCAAATCTCGCACAATTGAAGGACACTTTGAAGATCTGAAGAAGTTATTCAACATATTAGAAAAGTACAAGCTCCGCCTCAACCCTCAGAAATGCGTCTTCGGTGCAATGGGAGGAAAGCTCCTCGGCTTTATGGTGAGCGAGGATGGCATCAGGGTCGACGAGACCAAAACCAGAGCAATCATCGAGATGCCCCCTCCTAAAACAGAAAAGGAAATTCGCGGCTTCCTCGGCAGAATTCAATACATCAGCCGCTTCATCGCACAGCTCACACCTATTTGTGAGCCCATTTCCAAGCTCCTTCGGAAGAACGTTCCAAAAGAATGGAATGATGATTGCCAAGTCGCCTTCGATCGCATCAAGAGATATCTCATGAATCCCCTAGTCCTAGTGCCACCCACTCCTGGACGTCCACTATTGTTATACATCTCGGTAGCAGCAGAAGCCATTGGCTGTGTCCTCGGCCAGCACGACGAGACCGGGAAGAAGGAACAAGCAATATATTATTTGAGCCGAAAGTTCACTGACTACGAGACCAGGTATTCCCCGATCGAGAAGACCTGCCTCGCCCTAGTCTGGGCAACTCAGCGACTCCGTCAATACATGATTGCATTCCCTATTCTCCTCCTCGCTCACATAGATCCGCTAAATACCTGTTCGAGAAGCCGGCACTCACTGGAAGGATAGCTAAATGGCAGCTACTCCTGTCTGAGTTTGACATCACCTATGTCACTCAGAAGGCAATCAAGGGACAGGCCCTCGCCGATCATCTTGCCGCCCACTCCCTCCTGGATTATCAACCGCTCAAGACATTCTTCCCTGATGAAGATCTCTTGTTTATTGAAGAAGAAGAAAAGAAAAGAGATGAGTGGACGTTATTCTTCGACGGCGCAGCAAATTCTAAAGGGAGTGGTATTGGAGCAATCCTCTACTCTCCAGATGATGTCCCTATTCCTATCTCGAGGTGCATAGCATTCGAGTGCACCAACAACGTGGCAGAGTACGAAGCATGCATCGCTGGCTTAAGGGAAGCCATAATCTTGGGCGTCAAGAAGCTACGAGTATTTGGAGACTCACAGCTTATCATCAACCAGACCAAGGGCGAATGGAAAACCAAGCACGAGAAGTTGATACCATATCATGTGTATCTTGACAATCTGATCGAGGAGTTCAAAGAAGTCACCTTCTCATACATGCCCAGAGCCAAGAACTAGTTTGCAGATGCTCTCGCCACACTCGCATCAATGCTCGAGATCCCAAAAGGAGCTTCAGAATGGGAGCTCACAGTCGAAATTCAAGAAGAACCTGCTTTTTGCCTGCAAATAGAAGAAGCCGAAGCTGTCCCTGACAAACCCTGGTATGCCGACATCAAGCAATATCTCGAAACCCAGGAGTATCCAGAGTCAGCAACAGCAACAGACCGCTGAACCATCCAACGTTTGGCTGGCCAGTTCACCATCAGTGGCGAAGTTCTTTACAAGCGATCCTATAATCACATCCTCCTTCGATGCGTCGATGAAGCAGAAGCTGCAAAGATCATGGAAGAAATACACGAAGGAATCTGTGGCCCACACATGAACGGGCACATGATGGCAAAGAAGATTCTACGACTCGGTTACTATTAGCTCACCATGGAGACAGACTGTTGCCAGCACGTTAGAAAATGCTTCAAGTGTCAGAGCACGCGAATCAAATCCATGCCCCCTCATCAGAAGTATACAAACTGACCACCCCCTGGCCCTTCTCCATGTGGGGACTCGACATCATCGGCAAGATCAATCCCAAAGCATCAAATGGTCATGAGTACATACTTGTGGCAGTCGACTACTTCACCAAGTGGGTAGAGGCAGCCTCCTACACCACAATTGCAGCATCTCAGGTGATTAAATTCATGAAGAACAACATCATATGCCGGTATGGAATCCCTAATGCTATCATCACAGATAATGGGACCCCGTTTGTCAACAAGAAGATGGATGACTTCCTCAGTAAGTTCAAGATCCAACGTCATCGATCAAGCCCCTACCGTCCCCAGATGAATGGTGGGGTAGAAGCCGCAAACAAGATAATCGTCAGGATACTCGAAAAGATGGTTGTAACCTATCGAGATTGGTCAGATATGCTCCCATATGCACTTTGGGCCTATCGAACGTCTGTACGGTCTGCTACGGGCATTACTCCTTTCGAGCTTACCTATGGAATGGAGGCAGTTTTGCCAGTCGAGGTGGAAATACCATCACTACGAGTGTTACTCGAAAGCGGAATTGAGGAAGGAGAATGGCAACAGGCCAGATTCGATCAGTTGCAGTTAGCAGATGAAAAGCGCATGCGTGCACTAAGTCATTCACAGTACTATCAGAAAAGGATCGCTCGGGCTTACAACAAGAGAGTCCGAAAAAGAAGTTTCAAGGTAGGCGACATGGTCATGAAGAAGATTCTACCGTCGCACCTTCCGGATCCCAGAGGAAAGTTCAAACCCTCGTGGGACGGGCCACTGATTATCAGAGAAGTACTTCCCGGAGGCGCCCTCAGACTCACCAGCATGAGAGGGGTGGATCTTCCTGAGCCAATCAACGCCGACAACGTGAAGATCTTTCACGGGTAAGTTATTCTGACCTTATCAAGAGTTACTTTAATAGAGCTGAAGTCAAGAGGTCGAAGCTAAGACCTCTGAGAAATCATTTCCGTCCACCAACAAGTATTTCAAATAAAGGGATCCAAAAAGAGAAAAATACAAAAAAAAAGAGGGGGGATTCAAAAGGAAAAGACAAAAAAAAAGAGAAAAAGAATGCAAAAGAAAAAGAAAAAAAAAGAGAAGAAAAGAGAAAGAAAAAGGGAAGCCAAAGCAAGGCACCTAGGAAAAAAAAATCAGTCAAAGAAGAAACACAGTCATCCATCCATTCATCTCAGAAGGGTCTTTAGCAAAGACTGACGGCTCTATCATCGTAACCTAGGATAAGGGCTGAAAGACTGCCATCGGCCGGCAATGACGGATTCCCGACCTCTAGTCGCCGCAGTTATCCAAAGATCCAGAAAAAAAAGAAAAAGAAAAGAAAAAGAAAATGTGTGCCTAAACAAAGAGGGAGGAGTGAAAACCCGAAAGGGCACTCCGAGTAAAAACAGTGGGCATACAGCGGACTTGGTGAAAACCTGAAAGGGCACTAAGGGTAAAAACAGCATAGCTGCCAAGGGGCAGGCAAGATCAAATACCCGGGACGTGGTGAAAACCCGAAAGGGCGCCACGGGAAAAAACGACAGGAAAAGGCCGGCTGTAGTGAAAACTCGAAAGAGCGCTACAGGCAAAAATGGCTCAAATGGAAAAAGAAAAAAAAATAAAAGTGCAGGTACCAGGAAATCAGACAGTCCAGATCGGTTCAAGCAGTTACAGTTCAAGAACAAGAAGGAGTGCAGTCAGGAGCGAAGAGCTCTACAAATTCTGACAATCTCAAGAGGCAACAGTTTCCATTACCTACACCTCTAGGGAACCAAAGGAGAACTCAAGTTAAATCTCGAAACATCGATCAAAGCATTGGCCGAGCCCCAGTTCTGATTCCTATATCCCGACACAAAATCCAGACACACTCACAAGACCACTCATGGCATAGTAGATTTTCAAACAGTTTTTTCTTTTCAAGTAAATGCATCATATTTCTTTTACACGTATCATATCATCTTTTTTAAAAAAAAATACAAATTTTTTTTTCATCATCATCAATCATATATGCAAAAAAAGAATGTGCATGTGGCCAACACAATCAATCTCTACCCTCCTCCTCGGCCACATCAGGCAAGTCCTCTGACTCATAAAAAGATAGCCTCTCTCTCAACCTGCTCACCTCCATACGCAGGTAATGCGCCTCATCGCGCTCAAGGGTATGGATCGCTGTCTCCTCATCAGACAATCTCTGATCGGCAGCCAATCTCCTCGACATCATCTCGCAATGATACCGAAGTGCAGAGATCTCAGATAGCAGATGGCCATGAGTGGCCAAAAGGAAGCAAGGATCAATGAATGGGCGCTCCTCAAAAGGTTCATATGAACCAGATGAAGAGCCAGCATCTCCAAGGATATCCTGCTCATCCTCATCAGCAGTCTAGTGCCAGCAAGGGATATGTCGATACAAAGACTGCTCAGCAACCCAGTACTGATATGGGGCGGTCGCCATCGGAAAAGTCCGCAGCTCAAAACCCAGCAAATCAACAGTCAAGTAACTCGCCCAAGAACAATCAATCCGGGTCCTGAAGTCAGAGGATCTAGAGGGAAGTGCTCGACCCCCGATACCCGTGAAAGCGAAAAGAGGAACATCCTGCTCATACCCAAACTGCCAGAGGAACCGAATGGGATGATAAGAGAAGTAAGATCGAAAGCCTACCAACATCAAAGGAAGGCGGTGTGCATCGCAAAGCACTGGAGGAAGTGAAAGCCAAGATGACTCCCAACGAACGTTCCAGTCACGAAGTTCAGCAAACATTCTGCGATACAAAGGCTCGCTCATCCTAGCCGTATGAGGAAGAAACTCCATGATATAACGCATGATGTCAGAGCTAGGAATGCCAGGAAGGGGTACAGGAACGGTTAAAGAAAGACGCTCCCATAACCAGACCTGATCACAAAAAGGAACAGAAGTTCAGCTAGAGCCAAGCAATTCCTAACAAAGCAAGAAGAAAAAAAAGGTGGAAAAGATACCTGAAGAAAGGCACAGCAGCCGTGAAGGACACGAGTGCGGCCCAGAGCACAGTCGGTCAGCCCGTTAAACAGCTCGGCCAAGATGAGAGAAATAATCCCCTGCCGTCGGATAGCTAGGCTCATTACCTCAAAAAGTAGAGGAGTCTGGGACCTGTGCCATCCTGAGAACAGCACCTCAGCTATCAAGCAGAATATCAATGCGTTCCGAGCAAAGGTAGAATCGGCCACACTCCGAAGACCCAAAAAAAGATCATACAGTAAATCCAAGGAGAACACTATAGCATCCTGGCCAGCGGCCGCAGGCCGAACAAGATAGGGGATCCCGAACCAGTTCTGCGGTATAGCAGTCTTCGACGATGTCTTCGGCGAGAAATACTGAGTATAATCCCAAGGTAGGCCTGTCAAGCGTGCAAGCTCCTCCAAAGAGGGTCCCATCTCCATATCATTGAACGCGAACAGGTTCAACGAAGGCACCCAGTCAATCAAGGTAGCTCCGAGCATCCTCCAATCAATATCAACTCTAGCCATATAGATCAGGCTGCCGAAGCCATAGGACTTCAAATCTCGAATCTCATAAGCTGACAAGCTGTCAAGCCAAGCAAGCAGTCGTGGCGAGCAAGAAGGACGAGGAAGCAGCTGACAAGTCCTCACCGGTACCCCCTCCAGAACAAAAGGCCCAGAATTCAATGACAGCTCATCGAGGATCGGAAGGTCAACGGGCGAAGGGGAAGGAAAAACTGGAACCTCTGCAGACTCGACAGCCCCTGACCTGCCCTCAGTAACGGCTATGTCTATTATAGTCGCATCACTATCTGAAACTGTCATAACCTCAGCCGCATGAGAAGACTCGCCCACCTCATGAACGGAGTGCGCAAAAGACCGACGATCAGGAGAAGGACGATACTCCCCATCAAAAGGGCTACCAGCGAAGATCACACCACACATCGTGGCACCCTGGCCAATCTGACCATCGAAAAATGCATCCGAACCATCAAAAAGGGTCCCGGCAACCCCGATCGAAGAATCAACTGTCAGATCTGGACCTGCGGCCCTCTCCAACAGGAAATCATGAATCCAATCATCATCCTGGCCGATCAAAGGGATCATCGAGGCATCTACACCGTCCATCATGAGGGGGGCATCATCAATGATCACATCAAGTCCACCTAAACAAGCATGCCGCACATCTCGGCCCTCATCAAGAGCATCCAAGCCGTCAAAGGTATCATCTGAACCATCCATCCCATCCAAGCATGAGATCAGCCCATCTATGTCCATCATGGTCCCATCACCTCCATCAATCACATCATCCATGTGGCCCACATTCAAGGGATGCATAGCCTCACCTATGTCCCATCTCCCCATCCCATCCATACCATCCATTTCTCCCATAATGAGGGGCCCATTCAAATCTGAAATTCCAGCCATCCCACCATTAATGGAGCTATTCAAAGCTCCACCAACCACCATCCCTAACCCCTCATCAATGCCCCCATTCAATGCACCATCTCCACCATCCATTAAAGAAATCCCTCTATCATTAAAGCCTTCAACACTTTCTGAAGCATGGGACCCACCATGGACAGCCCCCACAACCCCTAAATCTCCACCATCCATGGCCCAAGAAGGGACAAAGCAAGATGAGGACAAGATGATGAGGAAAGAGGAGACAAATGGAAGATTCATTGTCGGAATCAAACCTAGACGTACAGAGCAGGTGGGGACAGCGGCAACAGACAACAGGGAATGTCCGAGCACGAGCCAGCCCAGGCCGCTCAAGAGGCAAGCCTTGGGCGGCCTGCTCTGGGCCGCTCGTACGGACGCGCTTCCTCTCTCTCCGCGGGATTGGCTCCAGGGTTCTTGGTAGGTGAGGCTGACAGTCCACGTCAGCAGATGGCACTCCATGGGCTGCCCAAGGCTCCGGTCCACTCCAGATTTCGATTGAGGCTGATCAAGATCATATAAAAGGTGCCCCACCGGTCCAATCACGAAGCAATGCAGCCAGAACATGGCTGATCAAGTCAAAGAGAAGGAAAGGTGATCAAGTGAGGGCCACAAGCAATCCAAGTCATTCAAAGACTAGATCATCATCTAAACCATTGAAGGACCTACATGAGCTATCAAACAACAAGATCAAAGGTCTGATCATCAAAAGAAGGGCCAGAATCCAAGATCTAACCATCAAGTGGGCCCACAAAGCCAAGTCAAGCGATCTGAGACGTTCAAGTCATCATCCACACCATGAGAAGCCTTCTTAGCCTCACAAATCATCAAAAGAGGTGCCCCAAAGTAAAGCCAAGGTCTCAAGTGGGCCCACAAGGCCGAATCTATCAATCTGAACCATTCAAGGGCTAGGTCATCGGGATCCAAACCATTGGAAAGCTTACACAAGTCATGGAGCAACAAGATTAAAGGTTCGATCATCAAAAGAAGGGCCAAAATCCAAGATCTAATCATCAAGTGGGCCCATAAGGCCTAATCAAGCAATCTGAACCGTTCAAGTCATCATCCATGCAGTTAAGAAGTCTCATCTTGCACAAATCATTAAGGAACAAGTCAAAGGTCAAAGCATCCAGACATCATCAAGGAATTTGAGACAAGTCAAAGATTGTATATTCATTCAAAAGAGCTTGATACAAAAGAAGATAAAAGTAAAAAGAACAAGGCCATACAAAGCGGAATACAAAAGCAAGCTACAAGTCGCCAACATAGTCATCATCATCCCTCCTCTCGTCCCGCTCCCGACAATAAAGATCCATCAAAGGAGCAGTCACCGAGCCTCCAGCATACCTGCGACGACCCCCTGGAACATAGAGCGAAGGAAGCAGAGGCCCCTGGCCGTACAGAAAATATCACTCATCATAGTCACGATCCGGGATCGTGAAACGAAATCTGGGCTGGCCCACGAGAGCCTCAGCTCTCTCATCAGCTGGGATCCGAGCAGCTGGAGGAGGTGCAGAACAAGGGACCCGAGCCACCCCAGTGACTTGCCGAAGCAACCTCTCGCCCAGATACCATTGAAAAGATTCAGCATCGGAAAGCATGATACGGAGACATGAAGCATCATATGCCTCCACACGCTGGGGGGTATAATAGAGAGGAAAGCTGGCATACGGCATCCGAGCGAGCTGCAGCAAATGAGGTCACCACAATCAGTCACAGTACAACACGGGGGGTAAGGAAAGCAAGATACTTACGTCCTTAACAGTCAACCCGTCTATGTCAGCACGCCAATTGTCCCCAGAAACTCGGGAGTTCCGCTGACGGTTTTGCTGGTGCCAGTACATGTGGCGATACAAAGAGGGCTCAATATCATCCCGCATCCTCAGCGCGAGATGGGGAAAATGGTCATAAAAGCAGGTCTGGGCAAAAGCACATCTAATGATCAGAGAAAGAAAGAAGGCGAAAGCCTTCAGGAAAGGTGAAAGAAGAGATACCTCAACGACAGGCCAAAAACCTGTGAAGGACCGGCTATGTCGACAGGTCTTGTCCAGACCTTGGAAGATATGGGTCAAGATAGCCCCGTTCCAGTTATAGGGATGATGAAGATCCTCGACTAAACGAAGAAACTTAGGATCAACCCTCTCATTCGCGTGGCAGAAAAGGAAGGACCCGAAGGCATAAGTGATCATGGCCCGTGCTTTGTGGAGGGCCTCTCGCTCGGTGGTGGGGATGACAGAGGCAAAAGTGTTGTAGAACCATCGCATCTTTACTTGATGGCCTTAGAATTCACCCTCAGGTGGGACATCACCGACGAGCCGTAGCCAATCAGTGGAAGTGAGGGGAGCCAGAGAGCTGACTTGAGGAACAACTGTTCCATGAAACGGAAAGCCTACTTGCATATAAATGTCCAGGGGAGTTATTCCCCATTCACCACAAGGGAGCTGGAAGGTGTGAGTCTCGTCCCGCCACCTCTCGCAAAGGGCCACGAGCATCATGCGGTTAGCATCGTTGTTACGAAAACGTAAGGTGAGGAGGCCAGCAAAAGGAGTACCATCCAGTACTCGTTCAAGCAAGGGCTGTGGATCCTTCACCGAGTTGTCCCAATGATCCCTAGTACCTCGACCCTTGATAGCGGGAAGAGGTTGATGCTCCATAGCTAAGGAACACATGTGGTCCCCTCGGCGGACGATGAAGGCAGGATCATCCTCATCAATCACTCGTCGACCTCTGGTACCATCCGCCATTGAATCCTACAAGCTTGGCAAGGTAAGTCCCTATCCCTTTACCCGTTAAAATCCAAATTATCATTCAGGAAACCCATGGGATTGGACTCACATCCAAATGCAAGATCTAAAGTCCAACTCCATGTGTCACCTAGGATATGTGTTGGGCCCATTGGAAAAAGTAAGGCCCACCTTAAAGAAGGTTACATGGCATACCTTAGGTAAGAAAAGTCCATCATCCAAGGACACATTTTGGACAACAAATGCACTCAAGTGTCACGAGATCAACAAGGGATAAGAATCCTACTTTACATGAGAAATCCCTTTTCAAAGTCTATATGTGGCCAAGGATTGGTCCACTTTTATGCCAAGGCCATGATTCTCATTTAAGGTGTTTCTACCTTTTTACACATGTACATGGACAAGTGGAGAATAGGAGGGAAGTGGGCCCCCAAGAGCAACCCAAATGCCTCATCTCAATGGGTTGGAGGGAGCACATAGCCCACTTGAAGAACATGAGGACCCATTCATGGGTTAACCATGGGCAACCCTATGTGCACCATCTTGATGAAAGTTTTGACCATGAGAATACAACATGGCGGTCTACCCACAAACACATGAATCAAAGAAGCTAATGGTAGAAAGTCGATGCACATACCCCACATGAAGAATCAAAGTTGGAAATGCCCATGTAAGGGCAAGTTTGGGCAACTTATGTGCACCAATTTCTTTACCAAAAAGAGAGACCATTTGAGTACACAAGGGAATGGCTTGATGAGTCACTCAACCATCATGAAAATGGATAAGAATGGTACACATAGCCCACTTGAAGATCAAAATCCAAAATGTCCCAAAGCATGGGACAAAAATGGGCAACTTATGGGTATCATTCTTTCTCACAAATTGAAAAAGAAATCACTCATACTTGAGAATGATGGTGGATGACCCACCAAGCCCCCAAAGAAAAGATCAAGGAGCCATGGTTGTATGGATATCTCACTTGAGGATCATCCATTTGAGAGTGATAACATCTAAGGAAACTCTTGAGGACCACTTTTCCTCCCACAAGGAAAAACCATTTGAACTTAGTGAGATTGTTGGAACAACTCACTCATGGGGCTTGTAGATGATCAAGTAACTCAAGTCCTCCATCCATCAAAAGAAAAAACATGAAAAGAAAAAATCCTACATGAACAAAGTATAGTGGGGCACACATGGTTCAAAGAAGTGCACAAGTTTCAATGAAGGCCCAAAAGCCCATCCATATGGAAAAATTCTAAGGAACCCACCACACCTTATACATAAGGATGTACATCATACTCAAGAGATGGTGGAAGACTTGGGCTACTTGTCCATAAAGGCCCAACTATAAAAAATCTAGCCCACTTGAGATCCAAGTGAAGAATGGGCTAGTCACCTTGGTCCATACACATGTGAAGAAAGATGGGGTCACCCAAAGTGAGCCCCATGAGCCCAAAACCTGAGATGGGCCCTACCATGCCCATGGGCCTAAATCTTGGAAAGAAGATTGAAAAGAAAAAGAAAGCTCCAAAGGAAATGACAAGGGCAAGAAAGTAAGAGGGAGCCCAAAATGAAGCATTGGGCCCATCAAATACACCAAGGGCCATGACTTCACTTTGAGCCCATTTGATACATATGAAAAGAGGCCCAACTCCCATGAAAGAGATAGTATATTTTGCCATGCACACTTGATGGACATGGCAAAATTACCCTTTACATACACATGAAGGGAGTGTGAAAAGAAGATAAAGAAAAGTGAAATGGAAAGCTTGCAATGTCCTTCTCCATGCACCACCTTTGAAAGAGATTGGAGATCTAGAAAGGTCAAGAATGCTTGGGCCCACCTTCACTTCTTTTGAAATAGCTACATGAAGAAAAGAAAGGAACCATGAGAAACAATGAAGAAGGAAAAGTACAAGAAAGAGAAAGGAAGTGGTCCATACCTTTACCACTCACCAAAGAGGGACTACCTTGTTGTCCCAAAACTTCTCTAAGGCCCACCACTTGAAAAGGGCAAAGAACCACAAAAAAAGAGAAAGGAAACTTGAAGAAAGAGAGAGTATGAGAGAGAGAAGAGAGAGATTACACGTTGAGTGGGGCAAGGGTGCCCCATGTTATATAGAAAAGGGGAGGGCACCCTTTTACCCAGCCCACCAAAGAAACCGGGGGTCAGAGACCGTCCGGGTGGCCCATAGGAGGCCGTCCTACCCCCTACCTATATGAAACGACTTCTCCTCCCCTCTCCTTGGGAAGAACTCCTCCTTGGGAAGGGTGGTTGCAAGTGAATCTTGTACCTCCATGTAAGAATGAAGTGATGGAAGAGAATGGTGAGGAAAAAGGAAGAGATCTCACCAAAATCTCATCTTGTGAGAAATTGGGGGGAAATTGGCTTGATGATGTGGAAAAGTTTCATGGAATTTTCAAGAAAAAGAAAGAAAAAGATTGACTTGGTCAAACAGTGATCTCAACCACCCAAGGGTATGACCTGACGATCTGAACCATTCCAAGAAGAATCCCCAGAGTCTCCAACCTGGATTGCTGCACTCTTGTACACAGGTTTCGGGGTCCGAAGACCTTAAACTACGTCGGGATCAAGATCCCGAGGGACTTTTTAATAAAAACCGGTAGCAGTCTAGATCGTCGAATCAAGATCCGCTGATACCGAATATTTTCCAAAAAAAGAACAAAAAATAGGTTTTCCCTGTCATGCACAGTTTTTGGTCCGAAGACCTTAAACTACGTCGGGATCAACATCCCGAGAGATTTTTAATAAAAACCAGCATCGATCCCAGCCTTTCAGGCCAAGATCTGATGATCTGGATCATTTCGAAAAACAAAAATGTGTTTGCCCCCTCTTGTACATGTTTTTGGTCCGAAGACCTTAAACTACACTGGGATTAATTTCTCGGGGGACCTTTTCCTGCTTTCAACTAAAAACCGGCATCGGCCTCGACCGTTGGGATCAAGGTTTGATAACCTGGATCATTTCCAAAAATACCAAAAAAGATTTCAAGTTTTCCATAAAAACCTGCATCAACCTCGGTTACCCGAGTTAAAATCTGGAACTTTTTCAAAAAACAAAATACAAAAAATATAAAAATAAAAAAAAATTTACCATCAATTTCAACTGCACAAATTCATCTCCAGCGGTCCGAAGACCTAAAACTACACTGAGGATGTGGCTCATTTTGTGAGGATGTGGCTCATTTTGTGGCCGAAGGAGTCCGTCGGACGATACGTGGTCTATGTGCATTGCACATGAGGAACAGGCAACATTGTGGGTGTGTTGACTGAAAACCCTCAAAATCCCCTCATCCGAAGATGTAAAACTACGGCACTTAACTGTGTGAGACTCGTCTTGCTCGCTGACGTAAAATGGATCGGGTGCCTTACCAGCAGTAGAAGCTGGAAATGGATGGAAATTCCATACCTTTTCCCTGCATTTCAGAAAAATCACAAAATACCAAAACATTACAAAATCACCTTTGCAAAAAATCAAAAAATATTTCCCTTGCTTTTAAATCAAATACTTGCAAAAAATCAAAAAAATATTTCCCTTGCTGTCAAATCAAATATTTTCAAAAAATCACAAAAATATTTCCTTTGTTTTCAATAACCGATCTCTATCCTGATCACTTAGATAAAGATTCGGATCACATATTCACAAAAATCACAAAAATTGGCACTGCCCCCAGCACTACACTTCAGGAGTCTTGAACTCCACTCTCTTCACAATTTGGGATGACGGATCCAATCGCCAACAAATTGGAATCTTGACCAAAACTGGCGACCAAGCAATCGCATTTATGGCCAGAAGAACATCTTGAGGTCAGATAACATCCTCGTACATTCTCATTAAGCAAAGAAACAGCATCTTGGGACGATGGACCTGATCGACCACGGGTCGGGATCTTGACCAACCAACTGACCAAACATCCGCATTAAAAGGAAAATCCCCAGGGGAGCACAACCCCGCAAGCAATAAGCTCAAAATTCTCTGCATCTCCAGCAAAAGAAAAATCATCAAACTAAAAGAGAATGAGCCAAGCCATGCATTCATCATGCATCTCCATGCATCAGCATCCATTGCATCAATCATCATGTTTACCTGCTTTCAAAATAAAAGTCGGTTAGCCAAAGACCCCACAGGCATCCCTAGTGGAGGCACGTGCAGACCCGATTTCCATTTCAAAAGACAAAAAATATTTCTATTTGCAAATAAAAACCCCACGAAGTATCACTCCCCAGAGTGGGTATCTTTTCAAAAATCCAAAAATATTTTCCCAGTAGAGCGTTCTGCCTCCAAAACACCAGGAGATCTTTCATATCTCTGGGTAGGAGCCGACGCAAAAATCAAATAAGATCCGATGTCTCGCGGTTTCCCCGGAGAACATCGGATCCAATGCACTCAAAATACGGTCGAACTGAACTCCAGTGTCAGTGCGGTCGTACCACATGCTAAGATACAAAAAGATGAAAGCCAAAAGGCTCGGTCACAGAAACCATTTGAACAGGTGGAAACGATGAATTGTAACCCAAGTATCAAAATCAGCAGATTGGGTGGAAAGAGTTCACCCGCACATACCTAGGCGTGGATGCCTGAAGTACCTTGACTGAGTCTAAGTCGGTGTAGTAGAATCCCGTAAGACTATCTGACGCAGGGCGTCTAACCACTTTGACAGTCAAGCGAAACAAGTACTCCTGGAGTGATCTGGGAAAACATCAAACATCACACAATCAGTCTCAGGGTCAGCATCCTCGTAAGACTAGCGACGCAGAGGATCTGCTGTACCTTTTCGATGTTAGTACCGATCGGGAATGGAAGGGTTGCGATTGGGTACCCAGGTTGCAGCAAACTGTAGGGACAATCGCAACGTTTTCTCCAAACTCCCGCGGTATGTGCGAGTGATCGGTTTCCAAACGATCAACTGACACAGATGCAAAGGCAAGCAAAGATTTCAGACCATGATCTATGAATGACCGGTCAGAAGTGGGGTGTCCACTCGCTTTGGCATTCGGTTGCACGCAACCTCTGCCAAAGAGGGGCATCTGTAGACACCCCACCTTCGGCTACACTGTTGGTAGAGATAGCTGGATGAATGGGGACCATACCCCCAAATCCCAAGTCCAAACTCAGCCAAACTCACCCTTGTAAGCCCCATTCCATAGCCCAGTTCAAGCCTGAACCTAGTCAACCCAGTCCTAAACATCAGCCTGAAAAACCCCCCATAAGAAAAGCCAGTCAAAAAATCCTAAAAAAGTCAAACTCACTGAGTCAACCCACTGAGTTAACCCGCTGAGTCAATCCGCTGAGTCAACTCGTCGAGTCAAAACACCGAGTCAACCCGTCGAGTCAACCCGCTGAGTCAAATCACCTAGTCGACCCACTGAGTCAACTCACTGAGTCGACCCAGCGAGTCAAACAGCAGCCCCGAGGGAGCGACCGTACCTCGCTGGAAATCGAGGAACAGCCGTACGGGCGGCCCATAGCAGGCCGCCCAAAAATAATTACGCAAAATGCCACTGCCCGCTGCTATAAATACCCCCCTCCCCTTCTCATTTCAGCATCCCTTCAAGTCCATCCAGTCCGGGTGCGGTCCGAGTCCTCATCCACCCCTTAGCCCATTTACCCACCAAGGAGAGCCCGAGTGAGGAGAGTGTAGCCTTGGTCCAGCGCAGCCTGACCACTGGTCTAAGTCTCCCAAGCCATCCAAGTCTTGATCCAGCCACTCGAAGCCAACCTTTGCGACACCTCCGTCCATCCAACTACTCTTTTTCCAGCATCATCTCATTTGCATCTAGCATAAGTGCAACATTTACTTTTCTTCCAACCCCCCTGCTTCACTACAAGCACCTTGATTATTCAAGCACACTGCATATGTCTTAAATTAAGCACCTGTTAGTTCGAGCGTATGCTCTGGGCTTGCCCGTTGTTGGAACCTGCCCATCAGAAACTCTTACTGTTTAGACCTGCATTCATGCTTCACTATAAAGCACCTTGATTATTCAAGTACACTGCATATGTCTTAAATTAAGCACCTGTCAGTTCGAGCGTATGCTCTGGGCTTGCCCATTGTTGGAACCTGCCTACCAGAAACTCTTACTGTTCAGACCTGCATTCATGCTTCACTATAAAGCACCTTGATTACTCAAGCACACTGCATACGTCTTATATTAAGCACCTGTCAGTTCGAGCGTACGCTCTGGGCTTGCCCGTTGTTGGAACCTGCCCATCAGAAACTCTTACTGTTCAGACCCGCATTCATGCATCATGTCATCTATGAGAATGTACGAGGATTAAATTAGACTTTCAAGTATTAGTTCGATTCTGTGAAGTAGAGACCGTACCTCGGTACGGGCAGTGTGTGGGGTGCTTAACCTCTTCCCACCCTGTAACCGTGATCCCTTACCTTGAATATTTGGCCACAGATCAAAAGGAGTCATTTTAGAGGAAGGAATCTTTGGATCCCCTTCTCTAACGTTTCTACGGGGTCTAGCCGACTGTAGATTCGAAGTAATTGGCTAGTGGCGATTCCGGTCTTATATAAACTCACTTAAACACATCCAGTTTAACACGACAACCAAACAAAGCCCTCGGGAATGAGGCAAGCCAGTGGCACAAACGGCGATTTCGCACTCACGCATCCTCCTCTCCTTCTTTTCCCGAAAGGGGAAGGGACGAGAACGTCGTGTGGGGGAGCGCGGAAACGGCGAGGGTCCACACCATGCTACCCGCCAACCTAAGCAACATTCGTATGAACGTCATCTTCACCATTAGTGAGAATATCTCATCGAAGTCTATACCTTTACTCTTACCAAAACATTTCACCCCAAGTCTGGCCTTGAACCTTGTCTGTGAATTCTTTTGTTCAATCTTCTTTCTGAACACTCACTTGTTGTTCAGAGCTTTCTTGCCCTTAGGCAATTTCACCATATCATATGTATGGTTCTTATGCAAGAATTCCATCTCCTCTTGCATAGCTTTCAACCACTCCCCCTTATGCTCGTGGCTAAGGCCTCAGAACAATCTTCTGGTTCTCCCCCATCAGTAAGCATAATGTACTCATGCGGTGAGTACTTCTTGGACGGGTGCCTGTCCCTAGATGTCCTCCTCACCTGTTGGTCAACAGGTGGATCAAGTGGGGGCTGCTCCCCCTGTCCATCTCCTGTAGGAACTCCCTCGTCCTCTGCACCTTGCTGTACTCCCCTGTCATCAGGCACCACGGGAGGAGTAATAGGATCCAAATCTTCCAGCTCATCTGAACTGGGCTGGGTCTTCTCTGGCTTTCCAATGTCTTCTATACACTAATCTTCAATGAAAACCACATCTCTGCTCCTAACGAGCTTCTTCTCGGTCGGATCCCAAAACTTGAAGCCAAATTTCTTATCACCATACCACAAGAACACACACTGTCTGATCTTCGTATCGAGCTTAGACCTCTCATCCTTTGATACGTGAACGGATGCCCTGCATCCAAATACCCTGAGATGACTATACGAAAGATCACATCTAGTCCACACCTTCTTAGGTACTTCTCCATTCAAAGGGACTGATGGAGACCTGTTTATCAAATACACTGCGTGTGCATTGCTTCTCCCCAGAATATCTTGGGCAACTTCACATGGGATAACATGCATCTAATTCTCTCTACAATGGTGCAATTCATACGCTCAAATACACCATTGTGCTGGGGGGTCTTGGGTACCGTCTGTTCATGCCGTATACCTAGGGACTTACGATACTCATGGAGTCACTAATGTATTCACTACTATTGTCAGTGCGAATGCACTTTAATGATCTACCTGTCTCCCTCTCGACCATAGCATGAAATATTTTAAACACACCAAAGACCTCGTCCTTGGGTTTTAAAGCATAAAATCAAACCCTCCTAGATGCATTATCTATAAAAGTGACAAAATACAATGCCCCACCCAAGGTCTTTGTCCTCATAAGATCACAAACATTAGAATAAACCAAATCTAATGGATGCACTTTCTTAACATGAGAAGCAATTTTTACAAATGAAACCCTATTCTGTTTCCCTAATAAACAATCAATACGGGTTTTAAGAGGTGTACCTGTCAACTCTGGAAGGAGGTGCTTCTTCGCTAGTAGCTGAAGCCCTTTCTCGCTCATGTGGCTGAGCCGTCTGTGCCACATGTCTGTCGCTGAATCTTCTGCTGCGTTCAACTCACCCTTGCATATACTGACACATGTCTTGTATAGGGTGCAACACATCTTCCCTCTTGTTGCGATCATCGAACCCTTGATGAGCTTCAAGTGCCCACCAACAAACCAACTCTCATAGCCGGCTACATCTAACATTCCCGTCGACATCAAGTTGAGGCGAAGGTCTGGAATATGTCTCACATCTTTTAGAACCAATGTACAGCCTATATCGGTCCTCACACAAATATCACCAACTCCCACAATCTAAGACACTCCAGAGTTCCCCATCTTCACTGTACCATAGCTGTCTTGCTTGTAGCTTGTGAAGAAATCCCTTCGTAGAGTTGCATAAAACAACGCTCCTGAACTGACCACCCAATCGGTGTCCTGATTTGCAGCCGTGAGACAAACATCATGATCCACTAAGAGAATGACCACAACATCGCCATCTGAGGCAACTGCAGTAGAATCTGATTCATCATCTTTTTCCTTCCCTTTTCCTTTTTGATCATTTTTCTTGTGACTTTCACTTTTCTAATGGCCATTCTTGCCACAATTCCAACATTCAACATCTTTTCTGACATTAGACTTGCCTCTGGATTTATCTCGGGCTTTCCCGCCGTTTCTGTTTTTTCCTCTCCTCCGATCCTGTGTCACAAGGGCCTCTTGCTGAATAGACCCTTGAGACTTCCTCCTTATCTCCTCATTAAAGAGACAACCCGTTACTTATTCCATGGATATCTTTCCGCCTGGTGCGGAGTTACTTAGAGACACCACCAATGTCTTTCAACTATCAGGCAATGAGCTAAGCAATAACATAGTCTGTAGTTCATCGTCCAGGACTATCTTCATAGCGGAGTGTTGGTTCACAATATTGTTGACTTCATTCATGTGCTCAGCCACAGAACCATTATCCTTGAATTTGAGATTTACAAGTCTTCTAATAAAGAATATCTTATTGCCGACTATCTTCCTCTCATACAGCTCTTGTAATTTCTGCCATAGGCTAGCGGCTGAGGTCTCCGTAGACACATGGTGGAATATAGAATCGTCCAACCATTGTTTAATAAACTCCACTGCCTTCCGATCCAATTTCTTCCAATCATCATTTGACATATCCTTCGTCTTCGCTGATATGCCTAGAATTGGAGCATACAAGTTCTTGCAATAAAGCAAATCCTCCATCTTAGCCTTCTATATGGTCCAATTGTATCCATTGAGACTAATCATCCTTGATGTGCCACCTTCCATAATTCAGAGTCGATCCCACTTCCTGTTCAATCAACCTGAACTCTCTGATACCACTTTTGTTGGGTGCGTTTCACAAAACCTTAGGATCTCGCCTCCCAAACTACTAGAATTATGGGTTATAATAAAGCACGAAACTAAATCAAATCAACAATCACACAACGTTAGAGATTTTTACGTGGAAAACTCTTAAAGAGGTAAAAACCACGGGACTTCGTCCTGATTAACAATTCACTATGAAGTAGAACCGTTACAACCTCAATCACAAGCACACACCGCTTGGATCAAACCTTTTCACCCATGCAGGGATGGATAACAATAAAATAACTAAAAACTAAGAGATCTCACCCGAGCATGAGGACGTTGAAGAGCCGAGACGTCGTTGCACCGTATATCACCTTCGCGAGCAAAGCCTCCTCTACTAACAAGCTTCCTCTCTCTCTCTCTCTCTCTCTCTCTCTCTCTCTCTCTCTCTCTCTCTCTCACCTTGAACGTGTAGAATACCTTGTAGGATCACCAAATCCCAGATTAAAGCTCCATATATAAAGATTAGCAAGTGTTCTAACCCAATTTGGAAACTGTAGTAGCAGTCGTTACACACCTCCGACCGGCCAGCCAAAAGCCTCTGGCCGGTCGGACGCATAAAAAATTGTTCAAAGAGATTGCTGTGTTAAAAACACATAGCCCGACCTGTCTGCCCGGTCGGCCAGGACCACTGAATAGTCGAAAATGATCGGTCGGACTTCACAAAAAACGTCCAGTGAGTTTGACATTTCCAGCCACTTTGTCCGGCCGGCCGGCTAGGGGGCACCGGCCGGTCGGACCTCAATCTAATAGACTCTCTCTCCTCTACATGAGGAGGAAAACTCTAGCACAAACCACTATAGCCAAACCACTACTGTCAAACTACACAGACAATCCACCACAGCCAAACAACGCCAATTCAACCATGACATCACTGCCATGACCCAATAGATCAACAGCAAAACACAGCCACATAATAGGAATCAGCTCCCATAGCCGGCAAGGAGACTACTTCCACTTGATATTGCCTAAATCCGCCTTATCAATGGTTAATTGTTGAGCTCCCATTTTATACATTTTCTAGCCTTGAAGAATCGCGTCAAAAAGACTTGGATCGGCCCGAAGAAAAGAGGAGTTTAGCATGCAAGTCAGAAGGCCACCGGGCGCCCGAAATTAGATGATAATTTGCTGAACATTACTGAACAATTTTGGACCTGACCGGGCGCTCGACCAACATATGGTCGGGCGCCTGATATTCAAAGAGGATTATACTAAAAGTCTGCTGACCGAATTGAAGCATGGTCAGGCGCCCGACCACTACCTGACCGGGCGCTCGACTAGCATCCAACTGCAATACAAGTGCGTAAGTTTTTATGCAATCCGAGGCGGTTCGTGGTTTTCTTATAAAAGGACACCTTGGCATCCTTCCTAAGGTATCCTAGAAGAGTTCTAAGTTAGTGGGGAGCAAGGGAGATCATCATGGAGCGATCACAACTCCTCCAATTAGGATTTTTTTCTAGTTTTTCATGTTTTATTTATTTTTTCTTTGAATTCTAGTTGAAGCATGATAATGATCGGCTAGAACCTCTTAGCTAAGGCTAAGAGGTGAAGCTTGTGAGTGGTTATCATATTGGATTCATTCTATTTCAAGTACTTTGCTTTAATTTTTTATTTTCAAGTTCTAGTTTGAATAAAAGAGATATTTTTGGATGTTTTATGAGAGTTCATGTGCTTCGGACATGAGTTCCTTGCAATTCTCTGAGATTATCATGTTTAGATTGATTAGATTCGAATTGTAGTAACCCTAGAGCGTACCATAGTCTATTGGCATGGTCGTTACTTCGAAGGCTATGTATTTGACTTCTATGGGCTTCATTAGAACTAAAACTTTGTTCTTCAACTTGAGTAAAGATTGTTTGTGTTTGAATGCCATATCTTCCAACTAGAAGAGAGATAGAACTTTAATTCTAGTTGTGTTATGCTTGGATGAACGAATTCACTGAGGGCTATCGCAAGTGGATCCTCGAAAGCCTTAGTTCCCTTTAAATCCCAGATTTTACAATTACTGCTTTAATTTAGTTTTTAAACCTAAAATCCTAAATTCATTGAATTAGAAGTTGCTGGAACAACTTGAATTGGTTTACCTTATTCCCTGTGGATCGACCTCGGTCTTACCGAGATTTATTACTACATCGCAGCCTTCCACTTAAGGCGAGCGAACATTAATGCCCCTCTCACGTCACTCGGTAGATTGCCTTGCCTTTTGTACATCCTTTTTTTTTCCTCTGTTTTTGTTGCCAATCTAGGCCAGACCATCCGTTATGTGGGAGATTTGAATGGTTTATACTGAGTAGTTCTTTGTCTAGTTCTCCTAACACATATCAAACCTTCTAGGTTGGGTGAGCATGGGGCCGTTTATGAGGGAGTCAGATTGTTTCCTTCCTCAGTATGTGTTGGGAAAATCGACAGCGGAAGTAAGCCAATCATCACAGTAGAAAATAGAATCAAACGAGCAACACAATGCAGTACACCCACGCACAATCAACCACACAGAGACAATCCGATTTTACGTGGAAAAATCCCTCAAAGGGTAAAAACCACAGCATAAAGCGATCCACTATAATTAACAGAAGATTACAGGGATGAACAGCCCACAAGCAAGGAAACCCAAGAGAAAACCCAAGCTTTCTCTCTCTCAAAACACTCTCTCCTCACCCTAATACAATTAGGAAACCTTGTATACCTTAAGATTACTCCTAATCCCGAATTCATGCCATATATATAACAAATAAACCAAAATTAGAAACATGTTACGCAAATTTACGTAACCATGTAAAACATCGCTATACTGCCGACCGGTCAGACATATCACACGTTCAGCCTCAACAACTAACTAGTCGGAGCACACCACCAGTCGGTCATCAGACAAGTCTGAAACACCGAAAATTATCCAGAGACCTTGCTGTGCTCCTTGGGCTAAAATCAGACCGGTCAGTCGACTAGTCTGAGCACCCAGATTCAGCATAGTTTGAAGGCTCCTCCAATAGTATGGATGCGAAGCGTCCAAACCGAGCTGTGAAGTGGCTCACCGTGATGTATCTGTTTAACCACTCCATCCATTCCATTTCTAAGATCAGGCCGACCACATGAGACCAAGAATGAGGTAGGTCCAACCTTCAGGTTGACCACACCATAAATGACTCATGCATTTAATGCTTGGTGCATTTAATGTAACCCGAGCTCAGTATTTGGTGTGGTCGACCTATCCGTTGGACCTTCCTCATTCCTGGTCTCATGTGGTTGGCCTGATCTTAGAAATGGAATGGATGAAGTGGATAAATAGATACATCACGGTGGGCCCCTCACAGCTCGGTATGGATGAGGATGCAATCCACTTCCGTGTATGAGTCCGTTAATGCCGACTTTTAAGTTAGATTTGATCATGACAATCTTCACCCCAAATTGTTTGCATAATTTTATGTTGTCCAGCTAGGCCTTGGCTTCCATGGTAGTGTTGGAGACTATACCTTTTTTTTTTTTTGGAAGATTTTAAAAAAGGAAAAAAAGCAAAACTATTTTTTGTGGAAGAAATGAAAAGGGATTTTGACCAAAGTAGCCACGTGGTATGGCTAAGTTGCTAAAAAGAAAAGCCTTCTAAAATATTCCCTCTATAGCCCTCTAATTATTTTAAAAACATTGGACGAAAATGCCTTTGTCTAGAGCCTTGTGCCTGCACTGCCTTTTGAGTGGGGGAAAAGCGATGTAACATCTATTTCGAGGCAGTGATGTGTGCGGGACTTGTCATTGGGCCCAGTGGAAGTTAGATCTAATTCGTTCGTTTACTTTGTGACCCTCTATTTATATAGATCCAAGACTCAAGTGAGCTATATGGAAAACCTGGGGAAAGAAATGCCTATCGTTGAAATTGGGAAAAGAAAGTGGGCCCACTTAAGTCGTGGATACATCTCATTTTTTGTCTCACATCCTAAAATGAGCTTGCAAAATGGATGGACAAATGAATTTCTCACAAACATCACGGTGGGCCCCTCCTAACTTTCCAGTGCAAAGACAGGCTGGGGTAGGACACATTCACTTCTGTTCATGAGAGAAAAGGGAAGGAAATTTTACTGCAATAGCCTTAAGGTGTGGCTATTTTTAGTAAAAGCCAATTTCTTGTCTAGTTCATCTTTTTTGGTCTTTTGATGAGAAATTGAAGAGTTATGGTAAAAAAGGCCCCTCCGACCGATTCCCCTTGGGCACTATGGATTTCCCCTAGGGCACGGTGGATTCCCCCTGAGCACATGGTGGTCAGAGGGGCATTCTCAACTATAAAATTTCCAATTTCTCCTCACAAGGCCAAAAAAGATGAGCTGGACTAGAGATTGGACTTTTAGTAAAAATAGCCACAACTAAAGGGTATTGCAGTAAAAATCCCAAAAGGGAAAGGATTAGGTGAGACCCAGCCTCACCCAAGACGGCCCGACCCTTACCGTGGGGCCCACCTTAATGTATGTATTTTGTATCCACACTGTCCATCCATTTCTCCAGATCATTTTAAGGCAATATCCAAAAAATGAATCAGATCTATACCATAGGCACAAGCGGTTATGGAATGTCCTACCATTAAAATTTTATTATGGGGCACCTTGATGTTTCCATAGTGTTTATTTTCCATCCAATCTGTTGATAAGGTCACATAAGTCGGGATGAAGGGAATAAATAAAAATCAGATTGATCCAAAACTTTTGTGGCCTACTAGTCAATCACCATTGTTTCTTATGGTATGGTCCACCTGATAATTGGATTTGCTTCATTTTTGGCATAATGCCTTAAAATGATCTGAAAAATGGATGGATGACGTGGATATAAAATACATATATCAAGGTGGGGCCCACAGTAAGAACTGCACAGTCTTATGTGAGAACGGGGTCTCACCAAATTTGCTCCCCTTTTGTCATCCCAGATTACTCCAACTAATTAATTAACAAGATACGCAATATTTCTCTCTCCAGATGGATTGCCTGCTACACGACAAGGCTTTAACTTGTGAAACTTCTCTGGCCCATCATCAATTTTTGTGTTAAATTTGCACCGTTCATCAAATTTTCTTGATAATTCTATAGCATGAGCCTAAAAATAAGGTGCATCCAAAGCTAAAGGGATCGCACCATAGAAAGCAGTGGGGATTTAACAAATTATAGTTGAAACTTTCCTAGGGCCAACCATAAGGCTTATTTTCCATCTAATATGTTTATAAGATCAAACATAACTAGATATAGTTAAAATACAAATATCAGCTTGACTAGAGCCTATTGTTTTCAATGGTAGCATCAATTCCTACTATTTTCAGTGGTGTGGTCCACTTTAGCTTTAGATCGGAATTGTTTTTGGGCTCATATCCTAAAATGATATGAAAAATTGGATGGACAGCAGGGGTCTAAGAAATACATCATCGTGGGGCCCACGTAAATTTCGCACGTCAATAAATTCGGTTGCTTGCTGTGTGGCATAGGGGAGCGGATTAGGTGAGACCCTGACCTTTCCTAAGACTGTGCAACCCTTATCGTGGGCCCTGCCTTGATGTGTTTAGTATGTATCCACTCCGCCCATCCATTTTTTCATTTCATTTTAGAGCATGAAGCCACAATTTAAGAAGATCCAATTATCAAGTGGGCCACACTAGAAACAGTGGGAATTGGACGCCTACGGTTGAAAACTTCTTAGGGCCATAGAAGGCTCTGATCAAGTTGTTATTTTTGTTTTCCCTTCATCCACGAAGAGGTTAGATGGCAAACAAACCTCATAGTAGACCTTAGAAAGGTTTTAATGGTAGTCATTCAATCCCCACTACTTTCTGGGGTGTTTTCCACTTGATCTTTAGATGTGCCTCATTTTTGGGCTCATGCTCTAGAATGCTCTGTAAAAATTGATAAACGGTATGAATCGTGTAGCACGCAATCTATTGGGGGGGAGGAGGAATCTAGCGTATCTTGTTAGTTGGAGTCATCGGCGATGATGTGGATGAATGAGAAGTGATGGTACTGAATTTTTCTGTGCCTTCAACACAGACAATCAGGACTCCCTAATCTGCTCTGGTACCCTAATGTCATGGGAAAGCCTTCCACGGGAACCTAGGTGGGGCCTACCGTGCTATTTGTGAGAAATCCTTTCTATTCATCCATTTTGCAAGTTCATTTTAGGACATGAGATAAAAAATTGAGACGGATTCAAGAGACACAAAACCCGACAAATGATAATGATAGTTATTTGCTGTCAATTATTTCCTTGTGATATGGTCCACATGATTGGTGGATGTGGCTCATTCTTCCGACAATGACCTTCTATGAAATTCAAACAAGAATGGACGGAGTGAATTTGACACATACCCCATGGTGGGCCCCACAACCCTTGACACATGACAACCTCGATGCTTAACATATGACAACCTCGACCGTGACAACCTCGATCCTTAGCACATGACAACTTCGACCCTTAACACATAACACCGTCGACCTTGACAACCTAGACCCTTAACATAGGAAACCTCGACCCTTAACACATGACAACCACGACCCTAACCCTCAACACTACAAGGATGCCATCTGTGTGGCCCAAGGTCTAGATCGTGGTTGTCATGTGTTAACGGATAAGTTGTGCTGTGTTAAGGGTTATGGGGCCCACCTTGGGATGTGTTGAATCTACTCTGTCTATTGGATTCAAAATTTAATTTAACACTATGGACCAAAAAATGAATTACATCTAAAAATTATGTGGCCCCCAAGAAGTTTTCAATGGTAGGTTTTCAATCTCATTGCTTTCTATTGTGTGGACCACTTGAGCCTTTTGATATGTCTCATTTTCAAGCTCATGCCCTAAAATGATCTTTTCAAATAGATGGATGGTGTGTGTGTGTGTGTGTGTATATATATATATATATATATATATATATATATATATATATATATATATATATATATATATATAGACACACACACACACCAGTCATGTCCTTCCAGGGTAGTACCTAATCTGCGTCACGTCCCATCACATGGACGTCAATTTCCAGCTAATGAAGGCCTTTCATAGGAAGTTCCTGCCATCGGAAGCTATGTTGGGCCCACCGTGATGTTTGTGAGAAATCCACTCCGTCCATCCATTTTGTTAGATTATGTTAAGACATGAGACAAAAAACAGGCAGATCTGAAACTCAAGTGAGCTATACAACAGGAAACGGTGGAAAGGGGTTGCCTACTGTTCAAACCCTTTTAGGCTCCACCCTGATGTTTTTATGCAATCCAAATCGTTCATAAAGTGCCCTAAATGTTCATAAGGTCATTAACATGGGGATAAACTAAAAGAACAATAGTATTAGCCTTATCCAAAGCTTCTGTGGCCCCATGAATGTTTCAACTGTGGGAGCACAATATCCATCATTTTCTGTTGTGTGGCCCACTTGAGCTTTGGATCTGCCTCATTTTTGGGCAAAACATGTGAACCGGGTGGATTTCTCCCAAACAATACCATAGTGCACTCCACAAAGTTTGGACGCGGATTAGCTACGTTACTGAACTTGACAGTAGCGAATCTGGCTACTGAAGTGACGTCACCATGTTCTGTGGGCCCCACCATGATGTATGTGTTGTATCCACACCGTCCATCCATTTAGAGATATCGTTTTAGGGCATTATCCAAAGAATGAGGCGGATCCAACGTTCAAGTAGGTACCCCACTACAGAAAATAGTGGGCTTCACTTAGGATGAACGAATACTTCATTTAGAGAAGTGAGAATTAAAAAATGATATGTCTAAATGAATAGTTGGATTTGGGAGGCTCTCCGCTCTTGCATGCATATAGCTTGACAAATCCTATTCCAATTGCTTCTGGTGGATACATAATATTGTATTTAACATAGAAAAACGGTCCAGTGTTCTTAGAGCACTACAAGTGCTCCTAGTTGCATTTGTACACTTTTACAGTCCAATAAACTGATCTAGACGTTCATTAGATCCAACCCACATTTCATGGGATACTATGCAAACATCTTATCAAACCAACAAGTACTAACCAATCAAATGGCCTTTAATATGGAAGGTCAAGATTGTTTACCCAAAATAGGTCCAATCAACCATTTGATCTATCAATATGTCGTTGGTATACCCGAGTTTTGGGCCCTCGGGGTTATTGAGGTGACGGATCTGATGGACGAGTTGGATGTGATATATACATCACATGGGTCCTGCATCTACCCGGTACTACTGTAGCTCACCTCTTTTTTAAAATATCAGTAATGCTTGCAAGATTAAAAAAACGGTTGCTTGTTTATTAGTAACAAAAGTGAACTGATTGGGTCACATATTTCATATTACAATGGGATACTGTTGTTTGGTATCCTTGCCCATACTAGCATTCTTTTCTAGGTATCGATAGTTGTCCAGACAATTGATCTAATTGGGCCCCAACATGGGTGAGAGTTATCATAAATAAACCTTTCTAGATTGGAAGATCCCTGCCATCTGTTCTTTTCCTTCTTACCAGATGGTTGTTGCAGTTCTTATTAACCATCTATTTGCAGGCCACTGGAAGTACTAGAATATTTGAATCTGGAAGATGTTTGGGGCATTTGTCATCCATTGTGGGGCCGTCAGATTAACAATCTGGATCGCTGATCCAATGGCCTCACGGATTTGAACCTGGGCTGCCCGCAAATTTATTTGTTTCCACTATAAGAGGATGCAAGGGAGGAAAAAAAAAAGTGACGTAAGTGGGAGGTAAACTGACATGAACGTTAAGGGAAGCAAACCCTTTGCATCTGCTTGTTTTCCTAGAAAATGTTTTTCCTCTGTATTTGTAAGTGTTTGGATTGCAATTACACAAAGGGAAAGTAAATGCCTCAGTGGTGGACTCACAAGAGTTTCAACATGAGGTCATGGGTTTTAGTAACCATTGTGGTGTAAAAATAAATAAATAAATAAAATGTATGATGGATGTACAACTTCTGAGTGCCCGAGTATCAGCCTTCAGACCATATCCATAAGAATTATTAAGTCATCCTATTGATCCATTCCGCAGTAAGGAAATAAATCTATATCTATATTCCTATTTCTAAAAAGCTAGTAATGCACATGCCTTTTTTTACCTTACCTTACTATGGGTGGGGGTGGGAGTGCTACCAAAACTACTTCTTTAGGCTCTGTTACTAGGGACATAGCAATCAGATCTATTACTAGTGCTTTAGCCATAGCCTTTGTCTCTGTAGGATCTATTGATGGATCATGAGCATAAGACTCTTCCATCTGGTTAATATGCTTAGTTTGCTCCAGCAACATATGCATGTTGTGCGACATATGCACTTGGTTTTGCTTTTTTATTTGCACCCACGATGAATAGAAAAGAATTCAATAAAGAAAGAAAGAAAGTAATCGAATTCTTGACTTTAAAGGAAGTAGTCATGTAAGGAAGAATTGTTTTTGAGTTGATGAATGACATACAACTTTTGAGTGCCCGAGCATCAACCATCACGCTTGGGCAGAGTATCAATTAACTCCCCTGTTTTGTTTTTGGATAGTTTTTTATGCATGGGACTTCCTAATTTTCTCTTTGAACTGCAAGAGGTTATGATATGAATAAAATGAAACTGGACAATCTAATAAAAAAATAATAAATATCTTTCAAAAGGAAAAAAACTCATTAAAAAAAAAAATCCCAAACCCTCCGTGGAACTACCCCTTTTTTTATTGGTGAGTACACATGCTAGCATTGCAAACACATGTATGATTTGGGAAGTTGATCGGGTGGGCCATGCATTGTATGTGCACTTGCCCAGAAATGTGGACAATTTGTTCATTGAGTGAACTAGACATGTGCAAAGAAAATAAGAAGCTAAAAGATATTGACCAGAGTTCCTAGGGCTGTCAACGGATCGGATCATGATTCGAATCTGATCCGGATCCGATCTGATTTAATCAGATTTGGATCATTAATTGGATCAATGGGGATTCGGATCGAAATCTTTGATCCGTTTAATAATCGAATCGGATTTGGATTGACCCCAATCCGATTTGGTAATGATCTGATTATAGGGGTATAAAAGGGAAAAAAAAAACCCTGGGCTATAGTAAAATAAACAGCGAGCAGTTCTTTCCACTCTCCACCATCAAGCTTATGGTTACGAGTCCGATCTGTTTACATAGAGGATTCAGATTTGGATCGGCATCGATCTACCCTGCATCTAGTCATAGTACATCAAGGAGTACTAGTTTTGATTGTATTGGATTCAGATCGGATCGGATTTCGAAAAATTTAAACGGATCGGATTCAGATTATGCATTTATGATCCGGATCGAATTCGGATTATGTAAAATCCTTAATCGGATCGGATTCGGATCAACACTGCTCCAGTCTGAATCCGATCCGTTGACAGCCCTAAGAGTTCCACATCCAATAAAAGTGTGACCCACCTATAAGTGGGTCAATCTGATTATAGGGCTAGGGAATAGTTCCTACAACCTGGATTTCACACGTGCTAGCTGCCCCAAGTGGGATGAATTCGCATATCTTGTGAATCTGTCATACAATTATCTTGCTTGTCTTTTACCTTGTGAATGATCGAGAGAGTTTAATAATTTGTTCATCAGAATTTAGTTAAAAATATTAGGTCCATTATAGGCATTTCTCTACCTACACGAACTTTGATAGTCCAGCAGTGTAATTGTTGATACACAGGTGCCAAGAAATTCTACACGTTGCGCCTAAGAAACTCATATTAAGTTGCCCAACTTGTGGATTAAGAGGCACCATATATGAAACTTGACGATGATTTCTTTTGTAGTTAAGCCAAGTGGACAATACTGGATGTTCGAGACAAAAAAGAGTAGTCCATCTGAATTCAATGAACAAATGTCCCTTAATCATATTCCTAATTAGTTAGGATCTTTTTAATCAATATTATTTTGGAATGATAAACTAACTGCACTGGGTTCCTTAATTTCAACACTTACAATTTGAGTTGATATCTGCCACTTTCACATTTTGTGAGTGCCTGCATTTCAATGTTTCTTGGGCTATGCTGGCATCTCTGCCTGCCTTCCTTGCATCCTGGGATGAGGGGGAAGTCGGTAATGATGGAAAGGTCCTCTGGCACTTGGCTGCTATGGCTACTCTGTGGGGAATTTAGGGGAGAGGAACAAGAGGTGCTTTGAAAACAAGTCGGAATCAGCGGAGGTCTTCTCAAGAAGAGTTATGTCTTGGGTTAAGGACCGGGCTTCGGGATTTAAGGATTTGGATGCTTGTGTAATTGCTGTCCTGCTGGGCATTTGAGTTTTCCTTTGTTGTCTTTTTAAGTTTGTTTTTGTATTCTTTTTGCCTTTCGGCAGCGTCTAACAAAGTTTCGTAGCCTAAAAAAAAAAACTATCACGCTCTGCAGTTGTATCAAATAACTCCCCTACCATAAGAACACCATAGGCTCTTTCCTATTTTATTTTGTTGTTATATTGTTTCATGTGGGCAGGTTCCTAGTCATTTCTATCTATCAAAATTTTCTTGGTCATCAAACTATTATTTGTACATAGGCTGCTAACATCATGCAAAATCAATATATAGTATGAAGTCCTTTGTAATTTATATTAGAACCTTTGCTAACACCACACAAATGTGGCCACCTAGCATGTGCGTGGGACATCACGGTCCTGTATTAGGTGGGCCCTGTGACGTAGACGAGCTGCCCCAAAATTTGGTCAGTAGACTCATCAGTTAGGCCACACATGTATGACAATGGATGGTTCAAAAGACAGTGCCAAGTTCCCACATTTAACATACATGTGTGACCCCCACATCATGAGTACTGGACCAGCTTGAGTTTTTTCTAGGACAGGTCATCCATCTACATTGTGAGGTCCACCTGATGCGCACCACAAATGTGGGGTCTAGAGTTGTGGGTGGAGGTATAGCTTCTCCTTACTGACGGACTCATGTGTTTAGTAACCACTGCCTTTCCGTGCAGCTATGCCCTTGCAATGGAATTCCAGCAGCGAGTGATTGACGCTTGGGGAAGCCACGGGCCGAACGTTAAAGGCGAGTTCGGGGAAGCTCATCAACTTCTTGATCAACTGAAGAAAAAGGCTCGGGGGTCATTGAGCGAGGTTCCTAGAAAGGCGTTGTCATTGCCCCACGTCAGTGAAGCCTTTCCCACCGAAGCCGGACATCCTGATGTTGAGGTCAGTTACAAGTGATTGATTACCTCTTTTACAAATGAAAAGCTTCCATCTCTACTTCATCAGCATTAGAATTTTGGATCTAATGGTCATCCATGCAAGAAGATTTTTTATGTACCTGTATTTTGGATAAGGCTTAGGCGAGGTGACGACAATTGTGTAGTAAGGTGCTCACCACACACGCACTATGGGGCCTGCTATGATGTATGTATTTTGTCCGTGTTGTTCATTTGTTTTCGTCGATCATTTTAGGGCATGAGACCAAAATCGAAGTATATCCAAAGCTCAAGTGCACCACGCCCAAGAAGCAATGGGAATTGAATGCCTTCTGTCGAAAACTTTTTGGGGGCCAAAGAAGTTTTGGATCAAGCTGGTAGTTGTATTTTCCATTCATCCAGGTCCTTGTGAGCTTATTAACAGGTTGGATGACAAATAAACATCACTATAAGCTGCAGGAACGTCTTAACGGGACATCATTATCCTAACGTTTTTCTACGGCGTGGTGCACTTGAGCTTTGGATATGCTTCCATTTTGGGGTCATGGCCCTAAAATGATCTAAAAAAATCGGATGAATGGTGTGGATAAAGTGGATGATTGAATGGTTACAATTGCAGTGGTTTGGAACTTTTCAATGGCGGAATGGGGTTAAGAATATTTAAGATTGAAAGGATGATATTGAAGAAGAAACTTTCCTTTCTCTTCATGCTAGGGTTAGGTTTCAATTTGAGGATTTTTTTTTGGCTAGTAAGTATGTTGTTTACCAAACATACTCATGCACTAAATCAGTAGAAACTGATATAGGCTACTCGAGGAAAAACGACTTGGGATCCAAATGCAGCCTTAAAGCCCAAGAAAGTAGTTTTCATAATCAAAATCACAAAATGGAATCATATCCAAAGCTCAAGTGGATCACACCACAAGAAATAGTGTTCTTACAATCTATGATCCGAATCAAACCGAGCTTCGAGCCGAGCCGAGCTGAGCCGGTACTGCCCTAGTTTGAACTCAGTTTTCTTTTTTAAACGAGCTTGACTTTGAGGCTTGGTTTGGTTTGAACGTCTATTCGAACCAATCCAAGCTGAGGTTTTTCAAACCAATCTGAGCCGAGCTTTCGAGCTGGCTTGGTTTGTGCCCAGATCTAAGCCTCGCCATGATGATCAGCTTGACCCAATAGTCAGGTCGGTTCCAATCATCAGGTGAGCTACAGGTTCGGTGGTTTTTTGTGGTGTATTATAGTTATCTAAGGTGGACCAGGTAGATTTTTGGGTCATCTGGTTGAGATGACCATGGTGCAACTATTGCAGGGGTTAGATCTCAAAATCACCATCTGGGACTAACAATGCTTGAGTACTGCACTACTTTAAAAAAATAACACAGGGATGCCTAAAATAGATTCTTCTTTAATGATATAAGGTCTGTTTGGATGCAGTTCCTCAATACAGGGTAAGGGGTTTCGGAAAGGGGGTTACAAACCTACTTTTTCGGTTGAGTTGGCAGCCTACTTCTTTTGCTGTTTTTAGGGTCATTTTCATTCACTTCAAATTGGTTTTCTCCAAGTTAGTGTTTTATAGCATTTATTTTGTCAAGAGTAAGAAGGCGTGATTTTGCAAAGTCACACCATCAATTGTTGTTTGGATCAAAACAGCTCTTAGGGGTTAAACACCCCTTTGGAGGGTTCATCCAAAGGAGCCCTTGGAATCTAGGAGCTCCCTAAAAAAGGGGGATGTAACTCAAAAGTAGGGGTCAACTTGACTCTAAACTGGGCCCAAACCTGCTCATGGGCCCAACTCCTTGAAGTACCCAACAAAAAAGATAGACTTGAAAAGTATAATCGGGCCGAAACCCACTAGTCGAGACTCCCACTACTTAGAATCTTGATGCTCC
>PVNU02001607.1:0-42834 GCA_003013855.2 Liriodendron chinense | reverse complement strand
CCGAAGGAGTCCGTCGGACGATACGTGGTCTATGTGCATTGCACATGAGGAACAGGCAACTTTGTGGGTGTGTTGACTGAAAACCCTCAAAATCCTCTCATCCGAAGATGTAAAACTACGGCACTTAACTGTGTGAGACTCGTCTTGCTCGCTGACGTAAAATGGATCGGGTGCCTTACCAGCAGTAGAAGCTGGAAGTGGATGGAAATTCCATATCTTTTCCCTGCATTTCAGAAAAATCACAAAATACAAAAACATTGCAAAATCATCTTTTCAAAAATCACAAAAATATTTCCATCAAATATCTGCAAAAATCACAAAAATATTTCCCTTGCTTTCAATCAAAATATTTCAAAAATCACAAAAATATTTCCTGTGTTTTCAATAACCAATCTCTATCCTGATCGCTCAGGTAAAGATTCGGACCACATATCTACAAAAAAAATCACAAAAATTAGCATCCCCAGCACTACAATTCAGGAGTCTTGAACTCCGCTCACTTCACAGTATGGGATGACGGATCCAATCGCCCGCAAATTGGAATCTTAACCAAAACGGGCAACCAAACACCATCTCAATCACATGTATGCCCAGAAGAACATCTTGAAGTCGAATGATATCCTCGTACATTCTCATTAGCAAAGAAACAGCATCTTGGGACGATGGACCTGATCGACCACGGGTCGGGATCTTGACCAATCCGCTGTCCAAATCTCCGTATCAAAAAGAAAAATCCCCAAGGGAAGCACAACCCTACAAGCAATAAGCTCAAAGTTCTCTACACCCATAGCAAAAGCAAAATCATCAAACTGAAAGAGAATGAGCCAAAGCCATGCATTCATCATGCATCTCCATGCATCAGCATCCATCGCATCAATCATCATGTTTACCTGCTTTCAAAATAAAAGCCGGTTAGCCAAAGACCCCACAGGCATCCCTAGTGGAGGCACATGCGAACCAGATTTTCATTTCAAAAAGACAAAAAATATTTCTATTTGCAAATAAAAAACCCACGGAGTATCACTCCCCAGAGTGGGTATCTTTTCAAAACCCAAAAATATTTTCTCAGTAGAGCGTTCTGCCTCCAACACACCAGGAGATCTTCCATATCTATGGGTAGGAGCCAACGCAAAAATCAAATAAGATCCGATGTCTCGCGGTTTCCCCGGAGACCATTGGATCCAATGCACTCAAAGTACGGTCGAACTGAACTCCAGTGTCAGTGCGGTCGTACCACATGCCAAGATACGAAAAGATGAAAAGCCAAAAGGCTCGGTCAAAGAAACCATTTGAACAGGAGGAAACGATGAATTGTAACCCAAGTATCAAAATCAGCAGATTGGGTGGAAAGAGTTCACCCGCACATACCTAGGCGTGGATGCCTGAAGTACCTTGACTGAGTCCAAGTCGGCGTAGTAGAATCCCGTAAGACTATCGGACGCAAGGCGTCTAACCACTTTGACAGTCAAGCGAAACAAGTACTCCTGGAGTGATCTGGGAAAACATCAAACATCACACAATCAGTCTCAGGGTCAGCATCCTCGTAAGACTGTCGACGCAGAGGCTCTGCTGTACCTTTCCGATGTTAGTACCGATCGGGAATGGAAGGGTTGCGATTGGGTACCCAGGTTGCAGCAAACTGCAGGGACAATCGCAACGTTTTCTCCAAACTCTCGCGGTATGTGCGAGTTATCAATTTCCAGACAATCAACTGACTCAGATACAAAGGACAACAAAGATTCCAGACCACAATCAAGGAAAGAATGAATTGCAAACCAAGCATCAAAACCAGCAGATCGGGTGGAAAAGCCCACCCGCACATACCTAGGCGTGGATGCCTGAAGTACCTTGACTGAGTCCAAGTCGGCGTAGTAGAATCCCGTAAGACTATCGGACGCAGGGCGTCTAACCACTTTGACAGTCAAGCGAAACAAGTACTCCTGGAGTGATCTGGGAAAACATCAAACACACAATCAATTACAGGGTCAGTAACCTCGTAAGACTGTCGACGCAGAGGCTCTGCTGTACCTTTCCGATGTTAGTACCGATCGGGAATGGAAGGGTTGCGATTGGGTACCCAGGTTGCAGCAAACTGCAGGGACAATCGCAACGTTTTCTCCAAACTCTCGCGGTATGTGCGAGTGAGCGATCTCCAAACGATCAACTGGCACAGATGCAAAAGCAAGCAAAGATTTCAGACCATGATCTATGAATGACCGGGTCAGAAGTGGGGTGTCCACTCGCTTTGGCATTCGGTTGCACGCAACCTCTGCCAAAGAGGGGCATCTGTAGACACCCCACCTTCGGCTAACACTGTTGGTAGAGATAGCTGGTTGAACGGAGGACCATACCCCCAAATCCCAAGTCCAAACTCAGCCAAACTCACCCTTGTAAGCCCCATTCCATAGCCCAGTTCAAGCCTGAACCCAGTCAACCCAGTCCTAAACACCACCCTGAAAAACCCCCCATAAAAAAGGCCAGTCAAAAAATCTAAAAAAAAAGTCAAACTCACTGAGTCAACTCGCTGAGTTAACCCGCTGAGTCAACCCGTCGAGTCAACCCGTCGAGTCAAAACACCGAGTCAACCCGTCGAGTCAACCCGTCGAGTCAAACCACCGAGTCGACCCGCTGAGTCAACTCACTGAGTCAACCAGCGAGTCCAACAGCAGCCCCGAGGGAACGGCCGTACTCGTTGGAAACCGAGGAGCAGCCGTACGGGCGGCCCATGGCAGGCCGCCCGAAAAAAATTACGAGAATGCCCCTCTCGCTGCTATAAATACCCCCCTCCCCTTCTCATTTCAAGAGGCCATTCGAGTCCATTTCAGCCCGAGAGCTCTGAGTCCATCTCTCCACCCTTTAGCCCATTTTTCCACCAAGGAGAGCCCGAGTGAGGAGAGTCTAACCCTGGTCCAGCCCAGCCTGACCACTGGTCCAAGCCTCCCAAGCCATCTAAGTCTTGATCCAGCCACTCGAAGCCAACCCTTGCGACACCTCCGTCCATCCAGCTACTCTTTTTCCAGCATCATCTCATTCGCATCTAGCATAAGTGCAACATTTACTTTTCTTCTAACCCCCCTGCTTCACTACTAGCACCTTGATCCGTCAAGTACACATGCATATGTCTTTATATTAAGCACCTGTCAGTTCGAGCGTATGCTCTGGGCTTGCCCGTTGTTGGAACCTGCCCATCAGAAACTCTTACTGTTCAGACCTGCATTCATGCTTCACCATAAAACACCTTGATCATTCAAGCACACTGCATACGTCTTACATTAAGCACCTGTCAGTTCGAGCGTATGCTCTGGGCTTGCCCGTTGTTGGAACCTGCCCATCAGAAACTCTTACTGTTCAGACCCGCATTCATGCATCATATCATACATGAGAATATACGAGGATTAAACTAGACTTTCAAGTATCCGATCGATTCTGCGAAGTAGAGACCGTACTTCGGTATGGGCAGTGTGTGGGGTGCTTAACCTCTTCCCACCCTGTAACCGTGATCCCTTACCTTGAATCTCTGACCGCAGATCAACAGGAGTCATTTTAGAGGAAGGAATCTTCGGATTCCCTTCTCTAACGTTTCTACAGGGTCTAGCCGACTGTAGATTTGAAGTAATTGGCTAGTGGCGACTCTGGTCTTATATAAACTCATTTAAACATATCCAGCTCAATACGACAACCAAACGAAGCCCTCGAGAACGAGGCAAGCCAGTGGCACAAACGGCGATTTCGCACTCACGCACCTCTTCTTCTTCTTCTTCCGAAAGGAAAGGGAGAACGACGTCGTGTGGGAGCGCGGAGAAATCGGCGAGGGTCCACAAATACATTACCAATTTGTTGGGATAGTTTTCAAACTACGCACGAATTGGGTGCTCCGACCGGCCGGACAGCGTGACCCAGATGCAGTGAAGACCCCCCCCCCACCATGGACAGTTTCCTATGCTCCAGACCGGTCGGCCGACCTGTCTGAAAGGGGCTCCGGCCGGTGGTGAGGCAGCAATGTGAATTGTCTCCCTGGACTGTTTTGTGTATTGGCTGACCGATCGGCTGTGCGCGCGGATTTCTTGTGCAGTCCGTAGTACTGCGCAAGGTGTTTCTAATTTCAGATTTTTTCTTATTTAAGGAGTTGTAATCCGACTTAGAGTGGAATCCTAAGGTGTCCAAGGTTTCCTATTCGTACTAGGAAGAGGGGAGAGGTGTGTGTGAGAGAGAACTTGGAGTTTTCTCTGTTTTTCTTTGCTAGTGGGTTGTCAATCTCTGTAATCTTCTGATATTCATAGTGGATTGCTTTGTGCCGTGGTTTTTTATCCGTTGAGGGGTTTTTCCACGTAAAATTCGGAGTCTCTTGTGGTGAGTGCTTGTGTGTGATTGATTGCATCTTGTTTACTTGTTTGATATTGCATTGCTTCACGCGTTTCGGCGTTTTGCTTTTGCTGCCGGCTTTCCCAACACAGTTGACTGTGACGTTGTATTTGAGACCCTATAGTTTTAGGGTGCTCTTTGGAGACTTGCATGGGCATGTCATCCTACGTTTGCATGCATGGTTGCATTTCACATTGTCTGCTTATGCTGCATATAACATGGTTACTACGTTACAACTACAGCTCCATCGTGGTTTGCAGAACACCAGAAATATGTGATCTTTAAACTGGATGCCAAAGATCCCTGGGTGAAAGTTCCTGATCCCGTTGGTATCATAGTGAGTGCTCCATTCAAGGACCGAGTGGTTTAATTATACACCAGTATGCCGAATATTAGACGGCAGTGTTTTCCATTACACATGGTCAGTTTGAAAGGAGATCTAACCTAACCTGTCGGAAGTTTGTTGGCAAAGTGGGTTGAGTTTGACCAGCTGTGAGTAGGTCCGCTATTGCATCAGATAGGCTTTGACATTCTGCTGGTGAGTAGTGGGTTCTGCGAGACCTCGGTGATGTTTCGTTTCATATATGGTATTCGTATTAGCGATATGACTGATATTCTGTATGGTATTGGACGGTCCTGATGTGGGCGGGTTTGATGTGGGCAGGGCTGTAAGCCTGGGCGAGCTACCAGTTTCGAATCCCGTATCGCTTAGGCGATCGCGATATGACTGTTCGTATCTGGACCACTGTACTGAGAGGTGGTGATTTGCATACATGCATTGGATCATTGTATGTGACATTAGGCCCTGTAGGCCATCGCATAGTATAAGTACATAGCCTTGGTAGGATGGATACCTGTATTGCATGCTTGCATAGTCGTGATAGGTTGGTTATCTGTATTGCATGCCTACATAGCCGTGGTAGGCTGGTTATTCATGTCACATGATCGTGTAGCCTAATTAGGCTAAATTCTGGTTTAGATTTCTCATCATGCTTACTCTGATATTTATAATGCTTGTCATACGCATTGCGCATGCACTCATGCACTCACGAAGCTCCGTTGGAAGCTTATGCGCGTTTGTTACGCTGCAGGTTATACCAGGGTGTATTAGCAACGTCGAGTTGGAGTTGGGAGTGCAGTAGCACGAGGTACTAGATTGTGCGCAGCTTTTATAATTACGCATTATGTATTTACCTTTCAGTACTGTATGTAAAAGAAATGACTTAGCGGAAATATTGTAATTTTCTTTAATGGTACTGATATGATGATGCTCATGTTTCAAAAAAATTTAGACCCTAAAATCCTCCTAGTGGTATCCCAGGATCGAAACCTGGAGTGTAAGTAGGATCCGAGATCGGGGTACTATGAAGGTTGCCACCTCTGAATTCGAGTTACGGCGAATGGATGTTGAGAACCAGATTTGGGGCATGACAGAGCGCGTGCACGGTGTTCGCACTGGAACACGCAAGCCACCATACTCATCTCTCCCACATTAAATAAGTAAGGTACACAACATCCTACTTATAAAAGAGGTAAAAATCCATTCTTTCATCCAATATGAGACAAAAAATTAAAGAGATTTTTTATTTTTTTTTAAATACTTTAAACAAAATATTTCAACAATCCCCCACTTGGTTGAAAATAATTTTAAAATGAAAAAATGGCATCTGTTAGAGTACAAACTAATCATATGCGTAAAGAAAAATATCTTTCGATTTGAATCCTTAGTGTAAGTATTTTAAAGGCGTATCGAAATTACTGATAGCCGCAGCTTTGAACCAGTTATTTTAAGATAATAGGATCGAAAATACCACACACATACTTTCTTAGTGTTATTTGAGTTCCCACAATTCTTACTTAGCACATTTAATGGCCTTGTGTTTATCCTGTTTAATGATCGATCCCGAGAAAAAACTCTCATTTTCATGAGAGGCGACACCACCTTTACATTCATATAGGTGAAGTTTTTCCAGTGTCTCCGTTACTTTCAGACATTTGTTCTTAAGACCGGACTGCATTAAAAGTTTGTAAGTGTCACGCCCCGAAATTTGGAACCTGAGTGCAACAACCCAAAACCCGAGTTCTAGGGTGTGAATTGAAAATTCGAGCATAGATTCATTGAGATTCCATTCCACACATCGCATAACTAAAATAAATCCCAAATATAAAGTTTCTTTTCCACCAATTTCTTATTACATTGAATTTTACAAAATAAATCGACTACAGTTGGTGCCTAAGTAGTACGTAACCATCTGAATACTCTGCTCTGCCTATGTCCTTTTCTTCCTGAAGACCTGTAAGAACTGTGGTGATTTTGGTGAGCTAAAAGCCCAATGAGGTCATTTCCATCACAGGTAATATTCCAGTTAATAAGAGATAGGATGCGAATTATCAACGGATAGAATTGTATGAAATATACGAGGATAAAGTTATGATTGATACACTTTATGATTTATTATAAATGAAACATGATTACCATGATGTCATGTATGTTATGATACGTGTGAGAGCAATAAACGTCTAGGAACTCGCTGCCACTGAACATTAGGAACCTGTCGCAAATCAACCATGCTTACCTAACTGGTACAGCGAGGCGGCAAATCAATCATGCACACCAGTGGGCAAATCAACCATGCACCACTGATCCAATCGAGCAAATCAACCATGCTCAATAAGTGAAAGGACCAGAACTCGCTGCCACTGAACATTAGGAACTTGTCGTAAATCAACCATGCTCACCTAACCGGTACATCGAGGCGCTAAACCAACCATGCATGCTAGGAGTCAAATCAACCATACTCCTGTTCTGTCGCAGTGTATAAATGTATGTGCATGTTATGAGTTATGGAAGCACTTCTTCAAGCATACAATGCATATCAAACTCAAGTCCAATCACCCCATGCATGTGTTATTCAAGTAATTCTTTATCTTGATTTAGTTATTGTCAATCGAGGAATTTGAGAAGGACATCGCGTAAGGTTTAGTGTTGACAAATAACTAAGGTTGTTCCAAGAGTTATGTATTGTACATTATCTAAACCTAAATTGTTGTCGATTAGGAAATTTAAGAATAATGTCACGTGGAATCTTCAGAATACTACATTTATCTAAGGGTGCATGTTGGCGACATCACATGTATAAAATCCTAAGTCGAATTGTTGTGGAATTCTGACATGTGCATGAGTTATCTCCGTTAAGGTGTTTCTTCGTTTAAACCTTGGTTTATTGTTTACCAAGGAATGTGAGGGCAACATCATATATATGGAATTTAAAAACTTAATTAAGGAAGAATTCTAAGACTTAAATAAGAAGGGATTAGGAGGGATGAACTATTTACCTAGGATTCTATAATCATGAATAACTAATTAAATAAATAAACAAATAAATAAGCATGCCTAAAAAAAACTAATTACAATAGAGTATAGAGAGACAGAATCAACCTCATGAGCTTGTAAAGAAAGAAGAATTCAAATTTGAGGATAAAACTAGGAAGAGGACCAAGGAAGGTATATCAAAAGGAATATACGTAAGATGAATCACTCACCTTTATGACATCCCTACACTTGAATAATTTCAGATTTCAGAATTTGAGTCAACTCAGCGAGTTGACTCGCTGGGTTATAATCTTCTTCTTCTTTCTCCCTCTATCTTCTTTTCCTTCTTCTTCTTCTTTCTTTCTTTCCTCTTCCTTCTTCTTTCTCTTTCTTTCTTTCTTTCTTTCTTTCTTCTTCCTCTTCTTTCTTCTTTCTTTCTCCTTCTTTCTTTTCTTTTTCTTTCTTTCTTCTTTTCTTCTTCTTCTTCTTCTTCTTCTTTTTCTTCCTTCTTCTTTTTTGTTTTTGACTGGGATTCTGCCCCAGCAACAACAGCAACAGCAGCGACATGGGAGCTCTCTCTCACATCACCTCTCTCTCTCTCTCTCTCTCTCTCTCTCTCTCTCTCTCTCTCTCACAAACAACTCTCTCTCTCTCTCACACAAAAACTCTCTCTTGGTTGGACACCTGTGAAGAGGGAGACGCATCTAAGGAGGTCTTTTAAAGACTCCCAAAGTCGGTGGGTTGGTGCGAGAAAATCCCGACCGATTTTGGTGTTGGCACCGCCTGGCACTCATCTCGCTTGACTTTTTTGTGCTTAATCACATGAAGACCGTTCAAATAGTAGGTGGGGTCCATGAAAATAATCCCCTATAATTTCAGGAACCCATGCGAAGCAACGGACCGGATCTTGGGATCTTTTGATTCGGATGGTAAATTGGAAAAGATCGAATGCGTGACTGTTGATTGAGAAACTTAAGAGGATTGTTGGCGTCGGGGAGATAAATCGTATAGACGGTTTGGATGTATCATATGGGGTCCATAGATGGACGGTGCTGGAGCGTCCGGCGGACAGCGACGCACGCTATGGCGTTGTTTGAGAAGAAGTCTTCTTCATCTGCCGCACGGTCAAACGCAGTTTGATCGGGCGTTACTAGCACTCGAGATGTACACGGGCCCCACCGTGATGCATGTGATAAATCCAGTCCATCCACTATCTCGGCCATGAAATTTTAGGTTATGAACAAAAAATGAGGTAGTTCTGAGATAAGGTGGCCCACTTATGGCACGATTTCTGATTAGGATATTTGTAGGATGATCCAAGGGTTGAAATTCGACGTGTACGGTTAAATTGTGTCCTAAAACTCGTATATAAAGTTTCATGTGAAAGTGATCGTCAGAAATCATAAAACTTAAAAATGACCGTTTAACTTAAGTTTAACCAATGGCATTTTTATAATTATTGTAAATTTGTGAGCTTTGTGAAATCTAATGCTTCTAAAGTGTTCTAGGGCTTATTCTAAGCAACTTTAATAAAGGGACCATACTAAAATTCCCTACGAATTATTTAATATTAATTTATCAATATTAAAGTTATTTAATTTATTAAAGAATTAACTAAATTATAATTTAAATGATTCTAAAATCCTAGAGTGTTATAGACACGCCTGAGGAGGTTCATTGAGTTGGGAGATCAATGATTTAAGCATATGCCTGGTGATAGACGAGATGTACGGATCAAATTTATGGATAGACATGTGTACAAGACGATGTGAAGATCGTACGACGAGTTTACGTTGATCGCGTAGCTCAAAATCGAAGTGGATGGTTAGATGTTCCTGTCTAGCAACGATAGATCATTCTAACGGTCCGTCTCTTGACTTAACTAAGTATACTAAGTTTTTAGAGTGTTAAAAGTGTCAGGATATGTATAAAAGTGTATACCTTTGTGTATGTGTGCGAACAACACGGCCTAGAATTTTATTTCTCGCGTGTGAACACGCACTCGTGTACCTACTCGTGTGCCTAAATTTTTGGGGTATTACATTCTACCACCCTTACACAGAATTTTGTCCTCGAAATTCGATCCACCTACTCGTGTACTAAATTTCTAAGGTGTTACAGTAAGACTCAACCCTCTATTTGTAACGGCCAACACTATAATCCTGGATGAGATATATATATATATATATATATATATATATATATATATATATATATATATATATATAATTTAGTGCTGAAACTTTTCACGTATTAGTGACTTGTTTTTACCCATTGAACTCATATATAGATATTTTCTAACTTTATAAAAGTTGGGTTTTCATCACTAGTGAAATCTTTTGAAAAGAGTTTTAACCCCATCCCTTTGGATGTTGTCCTTACTATCTCTCTCGTTAGAAGTTTAGTAAAAGGATCAGCTAAGTTATTATTTGACTTTACATAAGAAATTGCAATGATTCCATCTTGAATCAGTTGTCTTACATAGTCATGTCGCAGACTTATATGTCTAGATTTCCCATTATACGTGCCACTGTAGGCTCTAGCTAATGTAGCTTCACTATTGCAATATAGCGAAACAGCCGGTATCGGCTTCGTATAGAATGAAATTTCTAAAAGAAGATCCTTAAGCCACTCAGCCTCTTTATCTGTTGCAGCAAGGGTTATGAACTCAGACTCTATAATTGAGTGAATTATGCAGGTTTGTTTCTTGGATCCCCAAGATAAAACTGCACCTCCTAGAGTGAAAATTCATCCAGTAGTGGACTTGTTGTTACCTACACTTGATATCCAACTTGCATCGGTATATCCTTGCAGTATAGCTGAAAATTTTGAGTAGAATAATCGTAAGTCCTTGGTTGCTTTTAAATAACCAAGTACTCTACCTATTGCCTTCCAGTGTTCCACACTTGGATTACTAGTAAACCTACTTAGTTTACTCACAATGTATGCGATGTTTGGTCTAGTGCATTGTATTGCATACATTAGACTTCCTATAACACTTGCATATTCTAATTGTGCAACTGTTCTTCTAGTATTTTCATTTAACTTGATACTTAAATCGAATGAGGTTTTCGCTTCTTTAATATTCAAGTGTTTAAACTTATTTATTATTTTCTCAATATAATGAGATTGACACAACGCATAACCCCACTATGAGTTTCTACTTTAATACCTAGAATGGTATCAACTTGTCTAAAGATCATTCATTTTAAATATGGGAGACAAAAACTTCTTTGTTTCAGTTACACCTTCCATTTTGTTACTTATTATTAATATGTCATCAACATATAAACAAATAACAATTATATAGTTACTACTTATTTTGGAATATATGCATTTGTCTGCTACATTATGCATGAAACCATGAGATAGTATTTTAGAATCAAACTTCTCATGCCACTGTTTAGGTGCCTGTTTTAATCCATACAAAGATTTAATTAGTTTACAGACTTTCTTCTCATTTCCTAGCAGAATGAACCCTTCAGGTTGTTCCATGTATACCTCTTCGTCGAGGTCTCCATTCAGGAAAGCAGTCTTTATATTCATCTGGTGAATATACAGCTGATGTATGGATGCTAAAGCAAACATAATCCTAATATACGTTATTCTTACCACAGGTGAGTATGTGTCAAAATAATTTATTCCTTCTTTTTTTTAACCCTTTAGCTACTAGTCTAGCTTTAAAGGTCTGAATAGTTTCATCAGTGTGTGATATTTCTTTCTAAATACCCACTTACACCCTATGAGTTTAGAAGTTGGAGGTAGATCCATCAGTTCCTAGGTTTGGTTTAACATAATCGAGTCCATCTCATCATTGATGGCTTCTTTCCAAAAGGCTAAATCTCTAAAAGTTACAGCTTCTTTATAAGTTTTCGGATCATCTTATATAGTCATAACTATAGGCATCTTTCTAATGACATTCTCTTTATCTCCTTCAACGAGATGAAAAGAGATACACTGAAAGTTTATCTGTTCATGATCAAGACTTTTTTCTACTCTTACCCTTTGACTCTTGTGTGGTTTGATTGGAGCTTGAACTTCTTATTGAGCTTCTACCATAGGTTTCTCTTTTGGAGTTTGGATTTCATTATCCTTTGACTCTAAGGAAAGTGAGTTTTCAAAGAACTCAATATCTCTAAACTCTATGATAGTGTTAGACTTTAAGTATAGGAGTTTATAGGCTTTGTTATTTTGTGCATATCCTATAAAGGCGCACTTGATAGCTCTGGTTCCTAATTTAGTTCTTTTGGGATCAGGCTTTTTACAATATGCGAGACACCCCTACACTTTAATATATCCTAGATTAGGTTTTCTACCTTTCCATACTTCGTATACTAAAGTCTTAAACTTTTTAGAAGGAACCCTATTTAGGATATGGTGTGCTGCTAGTAATGTTTTACCCCAAAGTCCCAGTGGCAACTTTGCTTGTATTAGCATTGAGTTGACCATCTCTACTAAGGTTCTATTCTTTCGTTCAGCTATACCGTTTTGTTGTCGTGTGTAGATGCAGTGTATTGATGCATTATTTCATGTTCTTCACAGAAGTTTGAGAATTCTATAGAAAAATACTCTCCCCCTCTGTCGTTATTGAGAACTTTTATTTTCTTGTTTAGTTAATTTTCTACTTTTGCTTTATATACCTTGAACATGCTGAGTGCTTCATCTTTATTCTTTAGAAGATATACATATACGTATTTAGAGCAATCATCGATAAATGTTATAAAGTGTCTTCTTTCTTCACGTGTAAGAATGTCATTTAACTCACAGATATCAGTGTGTACTAGGTCCAGTATTTGAGATGATCTTTCAACACTAGAAAAATATTTCTTTGTTAATTTGGACCGTGCGCACACTTCACATTTATCATTTTGACTATCTGTGTATGAGATTAAGTCATTCTTAAACATGAATTTTAACTACTATAACTTATGTGTGTTAATCTACCATGCCACAATGCTACAGATTTAATCATAGAGCAGAAGAGCTACTTTCATTTAAGGAAAACTTAATCATCCCATTATAAGCATATCCCTTACCAATGAAGTTTTCATTCTTCGACAGAATCAGTTTTCCTGACTTAAATACTACCCGTATTCTGGATTTTTCCAGAATATCCCCAGAAACTAAGTTTTGTCTCATGTCCGGGACATGCAGTACATCAGTTAGGACCACTTTCTTTCCAGAGGTGACTTCATTACCCATTTGGATCTCTTGACCATTGGTCACGTCCTCATAAGTTTTAAAGGCTGACTTGTCATAGCTTACATGGACTATGCTAGCTGTATCATACCACCAACCGGGTACTTTGCCTTGGATCATGTTTACCTCAATGATCATGTCTATTATGTCTTCTTTAACTGCACTTGCCTCATTCTTTGATTTTCGAAGTCGGCATACTCGAGTGTAATGTCCGGTTTTCTCGCAGACATGACAAAGGCCCTTCAACTTTCTGTTCTTTTTCTGTGGTTTTTTTAATTTTCCTTTATTGGATTTCAGGGAACTGTTCTTCTCAAGATTCTTATTTTGGGTACTTTTTACTGCTTGCACCTTGTACGAGGAATTTTCGTTTTCATTTTTTTTTTTCAGGTTTTCGGGATTCTTCCTCTATTCTAAGATGTTTCTGGATTTGTTCCAGTGAATAGTCATCGGTTTAAGGTAGCAGTTTCTTCCTATATTCTGTCCAACTCACGGGGGGGGGGGGGGGGGGGGGGGCAATTTTGCGATTATAGCCCCGACTTGAAAAGATTCAGAGATATCAATCTTTAGGGTACTGATTTTGCTAACAATTAGTTGTAGTTCTCCGATTTTGGCTAATAGCGATTTGTTATCTACCATGGTGTAGTCGAAATAGCTAACTATAAGATATTTATTCGTACCTTCTTCTTCGACCTTGTATTTGAACTCAAGACCAGTCCAAATTTCTTTGGCAGATTCGGTTCTGATGTATTGGTCATACAGACGATCAGATAGCGTGTTCAAGATGTGTCCTCGGTATAACAGATTATCTTCTTCTCTTTTGACACGTGCAGTGGTTTGCTTAGGTGTGTCTTTATCGGTTGTTGGAGGAAATGGCTTCAAGTTCGGGTCTAAGATATAGAATATCTTCAACGCCGTAAGCAGAAACTTAATCTTATCCTGCCATCTGGTGAAATTGGTTCCATCGAACCGGTCTAGACAAATCAAATCCTGGTTCATCAGTTTGATCGATGATACCTCTTCGGTTTTCATATCAGAAAAATTTATGATTTAAGAATGTTGAATTTTTTACCTCAGAAATAAAATAATTAAATTGAAAAAAACTAAATTATAGGACAAGCTAAAGCACGTGAAAAACACGCTGTCCTTAAAGCGTAATTCTCCCCTATTCAAATTACTTTGAGTCTGCTGTTAGGTTGCAGGCGGATTGATTCCAGGTTCTGTGTTCAGCAAAAATGAAAAGACCACTATGGAACTCAATAACAAAATCTCTGGAAGAAATGAGAAAGAAAGAGAGAAGAGAGTGTGACGTTCTTCTGCAACTAGTAGACCATTTCTTTGGTCTAAGTGGTTAGGTACGTATGAACCAAACCGTGAGGCTAGATCACTTTGGCTAAAGGTGATGGTTCAGTAGTAAACTTGAGATGGTTGTGATTGTTGCTGTGAAATGAACCAGATCTTTTCGGTTTATATAGGCAAGGGTGGCTAGCAGTTTTGGTCCAGAGCCATAATTGTACTAGCCGTTTTCTGGCCATTAGGAGAAACTAGCCGTTTTTTGGTAGTCTCTGACCGTTGTGCATATGGGAGTTACACCTGCATGCTGGCTGTTTAGACTTAGTGGCTAGCCATTTTCTGAGTGTTGGGTTAGCCACATATAGCTGTTACTGCATGGTCTGGACTATTACTACATGAGCAGTTACATAAGTCCTTCTAAATAGCCCTGCAACTCTTTATAAAAAGCAGAGAGGTCTCTCTCTCAGACCTCCTACCCACAGCACCTCCTCTGTTCCGAACCCAGCCACTTGACCTACTACCAAGTCGTGGTCCATGAGGTACGAAGTGCAAAGTGCGTCATTAGCGCCTCTACAACAACACTGCCTCACATGCCCATGCCCTCACACCAAGCCCGTGCCCAAGCGCGTGCGCGTGCATGGCATACTCCTCTCTCCCACCATAAATAAGTAAGATGCACAACACCCTACTTATAAAGAGGTAAAAATCCCTTCTACCATCCGATATAGGACAAAAAACAAAAGAGGTTTTTTTATTTTTTTTTAAATACTTTTAACCAAATATTTCAACATGGCCCACCGTAATGGGGTCCGCTAGATGGACGTCACCCTTGCAGGTGAATAATGGGAGGTAGATTGTAGGGGTATTTCAGTAGACACAATTCTACGGAATCATTTCCCCATCAAACAGGTACTATTGAACAGTCAGACAGACCCGACTATGTGGTGGGTGGGACCCCTGACTATGAGGCTCACTATGATGTATGTAACTAAATCCACGCCGTCCATCCGTATTGAAAGCTCGTTTTAGGGCATAATCCAAAAAATGAAGCAGTTCCAAATCCTAGATGGACCATAGTACAGGAACAGTGCTGATTGACCATAAAAACTTCTCAAGGGCCACAAAGGATTTGGATCAAGATGATATTTGTGTGGTCTCTTCATCTAAGTGCTTGTGACCTTATCAACTGGTTGGATGGCCAATAATCCTTCCTGTGGAATACATAAAGTTTTTAATGGTGGGGATTCAATCATGACTCTTTCCTATGGTGTGGTCCACCTAAGAGTTGAGTCAGCCTCATTTTTGGGATCGTGCCCTAGAATGGTCTTTCAAAATGGTTGGACTGTGTGGATTTAAGGCACATATATCAATGTGAGCCTCACAGTCGGGTGGATTCGATGTCTCACCTAATCCACTCTCGGCTAGGAGCAGGACATGAAGATCATCTAAGAGAAAATTTGGCTCGTCCACTCATCGGGTGGGCCTCACCATCAAAATCAATCAACATCTATTACTCTAATTAAAGTACAATTGTGGCCCACTTAAAGAGTGGATCCTGACTCTTATAGGGGTTGTTTGGATGCAAGTAAATGGGGATAAATGGGTGAAAATGGACCCATTTCCTGTACATGAACTTCCCTCTTTGCTATGTAATTTGTACATGTGGGTTCCATTATTGCTTTATTGAATCCATTGTTCTGATGGCATCCATCATGGATGAGCCATGCCCAAAACTTCTCTTGATCTGGTCAATTCCAACCTTTTCATAGTTGGGATCTAAACACATGGTTAAAAAAAAAAAAAAGCACCAACAGTCATTCAATGGAGAATAAAAAATTATGGTTAGGATTTTCCAATTTGGGAGAGTTTTGGGAATGGTCCATCCATGGTCGAACATTAGATCAGTTGATTGGATAAATAAAATTTCGGGGCCCACATGTACAAATTAGGTTATGAAAAGAGTAGTTTCTACTCCCAACGAACAAGAAAGTCGACCTCCAAGATGTCTGATGCAATACATCATGGGTTGTAAGCTGGTCCTTTTTAATGATTAAAACTGTCTTCAGGATTGGTTGTAAGCTGGTCCTTTTTAATGGCTCAAACCGTCTTTATCATGGCCATAATGTAGACGAGATATGCTCATAAATCTATAAATATTATTCAAAGGTTTAAGGCATCATTTGGATTAAAAAATAGAGAAGGGTCAAATGATCCAAAAGCATAAATTTTCCAACTAAAGAAATCTTATTTTTCAGGGAAAACCAGATCCTAGATTAGATCCATTGTATAAAGGGATCCAGAATCAATGACTAAAGTCCCACTTATCATGTGTTGTAATATAAACCAATAGTTACAAAACTAAGCCTAGCAACGGGTCGTGTTGAATCGTGTTCGTGTTCGTGTCGTGTTGTATCCGGCGTCATGTCAAAAATGCCCTCACCCAAACCCGACCCATTAACTAATGGGTCAAAATCTAGAAACCCAAGCCCATTCATTAATTTAACGGGTTACCTGCAACTTGACTCGTTTAACCCGTTAAATAAATGGGCTGTGCTTTCGTCAGCAGAGAGATGGGAAAGGGGCTCGATTCGACAGAGATTTTGGAGCATGGCTGTATGGGGCCGTGGGCAAAAAGATGGAGAAAACTCCCGTGTGTGTGTGTGTGTGTGTGTGTGTGAGAGAGAGAGAGAGAGAGAGAGAGAGAGAGAGAGGGAGAGAGAGTGTCTTATTGGCTGTCTTAGCTTCTTAGGGATTTCTCACCACATTAAAAATAATTACCAAAATACCCTCACTAACGGGTTAAACGGGTTTCGTTGGTGAAATGCTAACCGGACTCGTTATCTTAACGAGACTTGATGGGCCAACTCGTTAGTGACCCGACACGATAAGGACGGACCTGAACACTGAATTTTTCATGCGGTTTTCGTGGGGATTGCGGGTCGTGTGGAATTTTGTCAGGCATATACAAAACATAAGTTTGCTAACCCTCTTGGATAAGGCACATCATCTACAACCTAACACATGTGCTAGCATGGCAGACAGGTACAATATCCAAGCCTCCTATCAGGTGGCTCTGATTGGCTAGATACTCATGACAATTGATAGATTGAAGGATTGTTTAAAAGGTTGGATTTGCTTAATGTTTTCACAAACTTTTCATGATGCATTTGTGATATGCAGAGAAGTTTCCAAATGAAGATTTAGGCAGGGATTGATTTAAGCTGGGGTACTGCATCATAGGCTACCCCAGCTTTAGCAGCAAGACTTGCCAAATGTCGCTTTGGATTGCTTTAGTGGATATCTCTCTGGAGACAATGCCCATTGCAGTTCATGTTGCCCACCTCGGCACATTCTGAATAGTGCCAAGGAATTGCCTTCTCGTTAAATGAGGGAACCACCCATCACCACCCATGCTTGGAGAACCAGCGTGGGTTGAGAAATTGAGGTTTGGGGTCCATAAGATGTTGAGGTTAAGGAATCAGAGTGACAGATCAGACTATTCCCTATGAGGATCAAAGGTTGAGTGGAACTAGATGGGTCCCCTTTAAAAGTGGAGTGATGACGCTAAATCACGTCACCAGATGTTGATTAGGGACCAACTTGAATCTCAGCCGTCTGATGGATGATCGAAGATGAAAGGATTAGATCGATGAGACCTGCAAACACCACCAAAGGTCAGGATGGCCGCCGGGGGTGTCGGCTGATGGCCATCCGATGCTTAAGTCAGTGATGGTGGAAGGAATCCGTGAATGGATGTATGTATTTTGTATTGCATACCTTTCTTCGTAGCATGGAGGGCTTCATATAGTGTATATCCTTATCGTATTGGGCTAGGATTCTGATTCTGCTAGGATACGATCTCTTACGCAGGATAGGCCACGATCATGGCTAAATCTGTGATTGCCTTGGAGGCGATAAGCGAGATTCTCTGCGCATGGCGGATATCTTGCATGATAACTTTATGAAATCAAATCCCGTGACTTGCGGAGAACGTTACCCGAGTCTCGAACGCTTGGAAAGGGATGTTCGAGAAGGAACGTTTGGGAAGAAACGCTCGATCTGATCAAGCACGATGGTGTGGCGAGCGCTTGGTAATGATCGTTCGGGTATTGAAGAGAACTGACCACATACGTAGGAATATGGCACTCAATCTTAATAAGTAACTCAGCGTCCCCTCGGGTTTGAGGGCCCTGACGTAATCCCTCAGAATTGATAAAGATCCCCGATCGAGAGTTTAGTGGACGGTCACAATGCAGGAAATTGAGGATAGTCGATGGAATTGGACTTTAACAATGCTGAATGTTCATTAATGTATCAAAATCATAATAGGAGGTTCAAAATTGAGAATGATCGAATGTAAAGGATTCAATGCAATCTTTATTTATTTTATGATGATGCAATGCTTCAGATTAGAATCTAATAGTTTGCTAGCTTAATAGGCACATGAAGAGTGTCCTCAATCATTTGGATCAACAATAGATCAAGCGTGTAATGTTATGTAGGCTCGGGATGTATAAGAGGGTGTGTATGTACATGTACTTAGAAGTGGAATTGTTGGATCATGAATTTGATCGAAGATTAAGCTTACACTTAAAATGAATGGGTTAAAATCTCAATTGGAGATGCATATGGATGGATGTGATGACCATGAGTTTGGTTTCCTATGATCGGGTGGTCTAAAAGTGAAGTGGACGGTCTGATAACTAGGTCTAGTGATGGGTAGTGATTCTAATGGTTAGTTTGATGACTAACCGAGTGTATGAAGATATATGAGAGTTGAAGATCATCACAAGGTATATGTGTGTAAGTATGCATACATGTGTGCGCATTTGCGTAGTGTTTTCTCTAAATAAAAAATCTATACTAAAATATACATGTGGAAGAGCACTTATGTACCTACTCATACTTGAAAATTTTCGTGTTGTTACACTGGGGCCCTCCCTTGGAGGATCCAGAGTGCACTTGCTCATGATTATTTGAAACTGGAAACTCGTGAGTTTGTTGGCTTTACGGTCCTCCCTTGGATAACTAGAATTGGAGGGGGCACCGAGCTTGAGGATGGTACCCCTTGTAAGACGAGTAGTGTGCATCTAAATGAGAATTGATGGCATGGATGGACTGGACTATATGGGCAAGGAATTCTCCTTAGATGACATTGACGGTAAGGGTGCACGATGTGTTAGTACCCACTTAATGCTATGGTAGGGGATTCTAGAGTATGTTGTTAGCAGTTATATCGGGGTCGCGATCAATATTTCCTTTTGATCGATTAAGTTTTATACCGCATATTTTAGGGTGAAACAATAATTTGTTGTGTGCCTCTTGACTTGATGGAATGCACAATACTCATTTTCATTATAATTTGGTGGCAAAGAGTTTAGTGGGGCCTTAGGCTATAGTGGGACAAGAAGTTGCCTTTGGGATAACAGTACATCGCTGTAAGATTGGGCTAGTGGTGTGAAATTTTTATACTCTCGAGTAATTTTCATATGTCGGTTTTGATTGGGGTATCATGGGTTCCATCTCTACTCTTGCTATTATTTCTATTGTCCTTATTGAGGGTGAATGGTGTGTCATGGACAGAGGTAACAAGATTGTTTACTTCTGTTGGATGGGGGACAGGGATATTTTTGCTACTGTTCTCGTATTCTATAGGCATTCCTTCTACCCGACTTTTCTTTACTAAGGCAACCTAATAAGGCTAGGGGGAGATCATCCTAGCCCTTTTTTGGCTTTGACTTGTTCCTTCGCACGGATGAGTTAGGTTAAGTTGGCATATAGTACGAGATGGGGTATTACGAGATATTTGGGTTTACTAAGTGGACGACCATTGAGATTTGGTCCTCATCATTAATGGGTATCTTCATTTTGGCTGTCATGGCTTTCCACTATCTAATATAAGCCAATAGTTATTGTTCTCTACCTTAAGATAGTAAGATCCTCCCTTTTGAGTTTCGTGTTTAGATTTTATGTAAAACAATTCACAAATGCTTGGGAAAAGTGTTCGCACGTCTTGATTAAATGGTAATCTAGTTAGTGTACCTATCTAACATGTCACCTTAGAGGGATTTCTGAAACAGAAAGATCAATAATCTTTCATCGCTTGCTTCCACAGAATGCTTTAAGGTGGGATGTTTTAACACCCACTATCATTGTCCCTTTTGAATTTGGTACTTTAAAGTTTTGAGGCACATTTGCATCAATGAAGGGATAGAGAACACTAAACTTGGTGGATGAAAAATCCACTCTATAGTGCTTCTGCAGTTTTCTTTCCATTGCTTGGAGTTGCTCTTAGAAATGCTTGATCTTGGATGGACCAGACCAAAGGGGTCTTATCCCTTGTGGCAATTAAATTGCCTCTTCCACATAGTGGTCGACCTCATCGATACCCTTATGACTCATGTTAGGAGAAGGATGGATCTAGTTATTACTCCCATTGGAGGAGCTTGCTGGATTGAACTTGGAAGAGGGTGTAACTGGGGAGAGTTTTGGCTATAGGGAGGTGCTAGAATTGACTGTTGGAATGTAACTCTGGAATGTTGGAATTGATTGCTGGAATCTAAATAATTGTTCAAAGGTAAATTATGGATTTGATTGCTGGAATGTAAATAACTATTGGAAGGTAAGTTCTGGACTTGATTGTTAAATTGTAAATTCTAGAATTGACCCCCTTTACGGGGAGGATGATGAAATTGAACCTCATTTGTGGGGATTGTCTTGAATTAGGCCCTATTCATGGAGAATCGCTGGAATTGTGCCATGTTTGTGGGGCTTTGCTAGATTTGAGATTGGTTGTCATTAAGGAGAGGATGCCAGAATTGAATCACATTTGTGGAGATTATCTGAAATTGGGTAACTTTTTTGGGACTTGTTGGATTTAAGATTTTCTCTTCTTAAGGGGAGAATGCTTTGGAAATTAATTGGTTGAAGGTAATGCTGGGATTAAAGGTTGGACTGGTTGGTTGAATAGGGCACTTGGTGGTTGTGTTGGTGCGCTTTGGGCTACGGGGGTCGCCTCACCCTAGAGAAAGTGGGACATGTGCTCCTCTAATCTTTTTAAGTTGAGGGTCATATTGACATGGATGGAGGAGCGAGAGATTCCATCATTGGAAGCTTGGGTTAACCTTGGGAAGATAGGAGCTCAAGTAGAACATCCTGGGTAGACATGGTTGCTTGAGATCGGATAAGGATGATGATACGGTATGTGGGAGTGGCCTTTGGAAGAAGGCAGACCTGTAGATGATTCTTAGGCCTAATGATGACGAAAGGAGCCTTCTGCTTTCTTTTTACACGCTCTTTTGCGGCTCTCTTTTTTATTTTTCTATTTTTTAATGCACCGAGAGTGCGTAAGTGGGATATGCAATTTACAACTTTTCTACTTCAAGTAAGTTCCCTATGCAATATGCCTTCCAGATTGGATAAATAAATCTTCACGTACATGTTTGGATGGCGCCTTTCAGCGAGCCTTCTCAATGACATGATCGGAGAGGAATCTTATATAGGCCTAGATTGGTTCCAATGTGGTGAGGTGGTGCTCATGCAATGAATGCTAGTGGTGTAGTGGATCCCAATAAAAATAAAAAAAAGGGTGCATGAATTAAAGTATATGAATGTAAATGATCGGAAAGTAAAAGCTGAACCATTAGATTTTTGAAATAAAAAGTAAATGACTGGAATGTAAATTGTAAAACAGTAAACTCCTAGAATGGAAAGTAAATGGACTAGAACTTTTTTTTTTTTTTTTGGTTGAAAAATCTGTGTTTTGAGTCAGGCTTTGGCTACTGTTAATGACTGTCCCCAATGGAGTCACCAAATCTGTCAACGCATGTTACCTGGGCAACAACGAGTCACCAAATCTTTCAATGCATGCTACCTATGCGACAACTCACCTCTTGCATCCTCTCTCTCTCTCTCTCTCTCTCTCTCTCTCTCTCTCTCTCACACACACACACACACACACACACACACACACACAAGTTGGAGCGAAGAGGGGGTATGATACTAACTCAAGTATAATGATATGTTTGACTTGGAGTCATCACTAGATAATGAAGCTAAGAATATACAGTTAGCTAGACATTGTAGAATCACTTGTGAGTTAGAGAATCATAGATTCCCCAATTCGAGTGGCTCTTGCAATTGCCCTACGGTCAGAGATTCTAAGTAAGGGCCTTTGTGACGGTAAAGGAAGGGATTAAGCACCCTTTTTCACCAGCACGATGCGTGGTACTTTGTGGGATACTAGGATTTTTTTGGAGATTTAATTAAGTTCTAAAATATCTACATCTAGAGTCAGACTATGGAGACTAAGAGCTCAATACTAGTCTAACCGACTAGAGCGAGAAAAGAGAAAAAGAAAGTAATAATAAAATGTAAGTAAACAAATGCATGGATTAATGGAAATGCAAGCGTGGATGAGTTGTGAGAAGGAAATGGAAAGACCAAACACTCTTTTAGCAAAGAAGTGATTGGGTATCCCGAATCCCAATCCTACTTGTGGATTTTAGTGAACTTCTTTCTCTCTTTCTTTTCTTTTCTCTTCAGCCTCCTAACCTTGTGAAATGAACTCTCTTGGAAATTCCCAGAATGCCCATTTTATCACTTCAAAACTCCTCTCTCTCTCTCTCTCTCTCTCTCTCTCTCTCTCTCTCTCTCTCTCTCTCCTTCCTTAAAACCCCTCCCAACACTTGGAATCAATTTTATAAATTAGACTGGCGGGAACTCAATTTTATAAACTGGACTAGCGGGAATTGGATTCCTTCCAATGCATATGTGGCCTTTTTTTATGCTTTTCAATGAGTTTTCAAGTGATATGAGCTTTCTAGTTGATAAGTGGGTTTTTTTTACATCGATTGAATCTAATTTTCACTAGTTTTTGTTTTGCACATTTCTCAAGGTATTCCTCCCAAATCATCACTACAAGTGCTAGCTAGCAACTCTAAGTGGGCTAGGGTGATCCCACCATGCCCTTTCCCTATTTTGGGCACTTAGTTAGTTCCTAGAGGTCTCGAGGATGCTCTCTATCTGACCCATTTAGGTTTGTGATGTTTTTCTAGGTCAATCAGAAGCTTGATTTCGAAGGATGGCCAAATTCTTGCAAAGTAGTCTCTCTCATCCTAGGTTGGTAGTCTACACTCTTCTTCTTTACTTTCTTATTTGTTTTTCTACCCATGTTATTGGACAAACACATTCCTTCATCGTGTGATCTGATCAAGTGTTGTCCATTGCCTATGGGTTGTTTTATACGGCTTGTTTTGCCCATGTGATTAGACAAACAAAATCTGTCATTATTTGATTTGTTTAACTGTTGTCCACTACATATCAAATGCTTTATACAGTATCAGAGCATGTTGATCCATCCTAGAAAGTGTTACTGAATCGAATTGACTAAGATCATGTTGGGATATTATAATCTACCATTTTAGTGAGGTAAAGGGAGCTCGGTCCTTTGTCTTTTTTTCCTTCTTCTCAGAAATCAATTGGGTTTTGTTTGATGGAGATGTTGTGGACATCCACCAGTTTTTCATTTCTTATCTAATCTCGTTGGATTAGTTGGTTGGTGGGGCCATAATTGATTTTTTTTAATGATTGGTTGATCATTGGAATTGTGTTTGGAGTTGTGAAAAACCATTGCATGTTTGAATTTTGTTCTTTATACTATTATTGATCAATGTGGTGGTCCAGTTGGGACAAATATACTCTCTAATGTGATTAACATTGTGGATTGGTTAGGTTGGATCAGTTGGGACAGATTTGTCGTCCAATGTGATTAATGTGGTGGACCATTTGGGCTGAATTTGCGGTTTAGTGTGGACATCATAATTGGATTCTTTGTTTGGCAACAAAGTTCTGACCTTCGGGTTTTAAACAACATGGTGATCTCTCTTATTTTGAGATAATGTTAAAGTTTTCTTCCTTACTAGAGTAATTTTTGTTGAAATTAACTGGCTTTAATCTGTGCTAAATAGGGGAGTTCGATTGATCGACCCCCTGGCTCGATTGATCGAAAATACCCTAGATTTCTAATTTACTCGTTGGACACTTTTGGCCATGTTTGGTCGATTGAACTTTGGACCTCGATCGATCGACAGTTGGTCAATGGTACTCGATCGATCAAAGCTTAGATCGATGGTGCACTGCGCGATTTGTTTCCCATTCCAGGTGTAGCGCTATATATAATATGGTTGTAATATGAGATTAGGGTAGAATAAGGAGAGCTAATACGTTTTTTGGGTTTGCAAGGAAGGAGGCTAGCGTTTTCGGATCTATAAGTTGATTCCATTTCTTGCAAGGATTTTTCCACATTAAATTGTGTGTTCTCTATGTTGCTTGTTTGCATTTGTTTATTATTTATTTCTTTGAACTCTGTGATTGCTTCCACAGTTCCCCAACAATTTTTTATTACATACATTGTTGTGTCATGTGGAGTATATTAATTATTCATGGAATAAAAAACATATACTAAGTTTTATGTGGAACAAATTGCCTTAATTAAACTCCTGAGGTTCCAAGAATTATCTCATATAGGCTCGATCAATTCATATCTTTCTTACGTCCAAAAGAAAGTTAAAGCATTTGACTGATGTGGGGCTCATGAAAGAGTAAAATACCTTTTTTTTTTCTAATAGAAAGAAGATTGCTAGGTCGTATGGAGCAACGACTTTACCATAATACGATGTATGATGATAGTGCCAAGGAGGTTTGGGACACGCTGCAACAATTATACTCCAGTGAAAGAAATGTACGACAGTTGTACAACTTCTTTAAAGAGTTCCAAACCATGCAAAACGTTAATAACCTACATGAGCATTGTACTCGGTTTAAATGCCTATATGATGAATTGAGCTCCATTATCCTTTCACATAAGACATTGTGCAGTAACAATTTCAATGAGAAGAGATCTCAGTCACACTCTTCTTAGCTATGAGTTGACCTTACCTTGAACCTATGAAAACACAACTTCTTAGCGGTGATAAGGTTCCATCTCTTTCTTATGTGTTTGCTAAAGTATTACGTGTTTCAATTCCTACACCTCCCTCTATGAACTCCACCCCTAGTGATAATGCAACCCTCAGATATAAGGTTGTTAATTTTGTTCGTGGATAGTATAGGAGGGAGGGGATGAGGACAACAAAATGGATAGCAATGCTTCTGTGTTTACTATAAGAAGATCATACCATCGATAAGTGTTGGATTTACTTTGTACCCTGCCATCTTTTCTAGAGACTCAAGTATTACTGGGAAGGATTCAACCAATAACATCAATATTGTGACTCTCTCATGCAATAACTTGGAGAAGCTCCTCAATGACACCCTACTAGTGATACTCTCTCAACCTCATCTACATCCATGGCTAGCTCAACTAATGCTTGGTTGCATTTTCTGGCATATCACCTTGGGTGATAGATTCTAGGGTAATAGTCATATGACAATTAACAAATCTCTCTTTTCTTCCATAGATATCTAGTTTAGTGTACTCCTGTTTTTCTTGCTACTGGCTCCATGTTCAAAGTTCTTGGTAAGGGAATTGTCTCTCCTAGCTTTAATGTTGTCTTTCCCAATATTGTTCTATATGTTCCCAATTTTCCTTTGAAATTACTTTTTATTACTAAGTCAACCAAAACATTGAATTGCTCCATAATGTTATATCCCTCTTATTGTGTGTTTTAGGACATCAAGATAAAGGAAATGATTAGTGCAGGAGGTGAACTACATGATTTGTACTATCTAGAGCCAAGGCGAGTGGAGGTTGCTCTTAGTACAAGAGACATCACCTCTACAGTGGCATACCCAGTTAGGTCATTCATCAATTGAGTCTTTAAGGTTGTTAGTCCCATTTTTAAAAGGTGTTGTGATGTAGAGCGGGGTGCAGACTATTTCGTGGCCAAGATGGACTTGAGGAAGCCCGATCGGAGACATGAGTGATTCGGTCCGTCAGGACTGTAAAACAGTCATATCTCGCAATTCGAGATGAGTTTTGGGACGTATAATATATGATTTTGGATAGCTCAAGCTAGTTAAGCCAACCAACCCCACTATGCCAGGTTGCCCATGCCGGATTCGCGAGATTCAACCAGATCTACGGTCATTAACATAGTTTTAGTTCAATTTTACTATTTGTAGTAAGTTTTGTTTTGATTATAACTTTTGATTCGTTGAGATTTAGGATTCGTGCCCAATATGGAAAGGGCTTAGAAAATTTATTAAAACAACATGGTTAGGCCAGATTAGAAACTTGTCTATTTTTTGCGGAAAACCATGAAGTTTAGTAGGAATAGGAGATGTCTATAAATAGTAAGTTTAATATTTATAGTAAGTTGCATTTATTAGGAGTTTTAGTTATAGTTGGATTCTTATACTTCATCCTAGGGTTTAGTTTATTATTTAAAGCATTGTAATCACGTTTTTACTTATTCAATCAATTATTATGAATGTTTTAGGAATTATTTTCTGTTTTTTATCTCTCCCTGGTGGATTCGAGGAAGTTCAGTTGAGGATTCCCGGAAGCCTTGTGGACTCAAGGTATTTATCCGGTAAAGAAGTCGGTGCTCAACCTCACCATGTCCCCCCTACGTTAGTGGTATTAAAGCGAGGATTATTCCTCGAGATGATGGCATTTAACGAAGGTATGAGAAACATTATCATTGGCGATGATTAAAGGATTCTCTATCTTGTGAATAAACTAAGTGATCTTCAGTTGTACATGGAAGGACTACAAACAACTCTTAACTGTATCGTAGTGGCATTGATTCTACCCCAAGCCCAAGGCGATAATCAGCAACCACTTATGCTCGCTATACGGAACAACCCTATATTCCGTAGAGCACCACTAGTGGCCAATTGCAGGGCCACCCCAGACGATTTAGAATCAAGCAATGAAGAGATTGAAGACATGACTTTACGACAGCCTGTGCGTGAGAACGATCGTGGGGATTGTACAAAAAGAGATTTTTGAGGTAAAGCTAAACTTCCTATTTTTAATGACATGCTATGTATAGGGGATTTCCTCGATTGGCTTGTGAAAGTTGAGCGTTATTTTGATTATATGGAGGTACTGGAAGATAAGCGAGTTAAACTATTTGCATATAAGTTAAAGTCGGGTGCTTCTACATGGTGGAAGCAATTGCAGCTCACCAGTGCCTGTCAGAATAAGTTACCCATCTGATCATGGCTGCAGATGAGACAACTTCTTCGTTCTCGATTCCTTCCCAAAGATTATAAGCAGGAGTTATTCCAATAATACCAAAATTGCAGGTAGGGGAGTCAAATCATTACTGAATATGAGACAAAATTCAATACGTTAGCAATGTGAAACGATTTGACAGAGACTGACCTGCAGAAAGTAGCACAGTTCATCGGTGGTCTACGGCCCACAATTCAGGACCGAGTTCAATTACATCCGATTTGGACTATGGATGAAGCGGTGGACCTAGCAACCAAGATAGAGATGCAAATCGCAAGGGCCCCAACCCATACTTTTCCTTCAACTCAGGCCCCCATAACGGGTCCTACACAAGACGCGACGTTATCCAGGGGAAAGGAGCAATTGGGGGCATTCTCAGCCTCCAATGACCGTAAACCGAGGCACGGGGAGTGGTCTGTCTAGACTCCAACAAGCAGCGCCTACAGTAGTGGGTCCAAATCAGGCTCCTAATCCATATGCACACCCAAGACTGAATAATTGCTTCCATTGTCGCCAACTGGGCCACTTGTCAAACTCTTGCCCTCAATGCCTCGCAGCCCACCTAGCTATCAAGGAAGGGAGTGCTGAAGGAGAAGTAGTGGAAGAAGACCCTGAATTTGATGGGTTAGAGCAAACTGATTATGGGGATGCAGAAGAAGCAGAATTAATGACTGAGGACTATGGTGAGTCCTTAGTCGTGAGGCGGCTCCTTTATGCTCCAAGGAAGGAAGTGCACCCGCAGAGGCACAACATCTTCCGCACGCGGTGCACTACGAATGATAAATTCTATGATGTTATCATAGACAGTGGCAGTAGTGATAACATCATCTAAAAAATGATGGTGAAAAAGTTGCGGCTTCCTATGACAAAGCATCCTACTCCTTACTCAAAACTCGATCAGATGGATAAAAAAGGTGAACGAGACCAAGGTAACTGAACAATGCATCGTCTCATTTTCTATTAGTAAAAACTATAAGGATGAGGTCCTTTGTGATGTGGTTGACATGGAGGCTTGCCATATGTTACTTGGGCGGCTATGACAATCAAATCGAGACGCGACCCACCGTGGACAAGACAACGTATATATATTCGTCAAGGATGGTCGCAAGATAATGTTGGCCCCTATGACACCTGAGAAACACCCTGAAACTTCTATGTGGAGGGGAACTCTATCTTGGCCATTTGGGATTTCGTTGAGGAATTAAGGGAAATCAGGGAGGTATACGCCGTGGTGGTGAAAGGCGAGGAGTCGGAACCCTCCAATATCCTTCTTAACCTTAAACCATTGTTGAATGAATACAAAATATATAGCCTGAAGAGTTACCAGATGGATTGCCTCCCATGAGAGACATCTAACATCATATCGACCTTGTCCCTAGGGCTAGCTTGCCTAACCAATCACACTATTGAATGAGTCCAAAAGAGTGCGAAATACTTCAGGGGCAAGTGGAGAAACCGGTCTATAAGGGTCATCTTAGAGAAAGCATGAGACCATGCATCATGCCAACATTGTTAACTCTAGAGGAAGATGAGAGCTGGCGAATGTGTGTCGACGGTTGGGTAATTAACCATTAAGTATCAGTTTCCAATACTGTAGCTAGGTGACATGCTTGACATGCTTAAGGGTGCCAAGGTGTTCTCTAATTTAGATCTGAGAAGTGGGTACCATCATATTCGCATTAGACCGGGTGATGAATGAAAACAACCTTAAAGACCAATGAAGGGTTGTATGAGTAGTTGGTTATGCTCTTCGGTCTGTCTAATACTCTGAGTACTTTTATGCACCTAATGAATCAAATGTTGAAGTCGTTCATTAGCCAGTTCGTAGTGGTATATTTCGATGACATCTTGATTTATAATCAGAATGAGACGGAGCACATAAACCATCTTAGGCAAGTGTTACAAGTATTGGCCGATAATAAGCTATATTTGAATATGAAGAAGTGTAGCTTCTTAACCGACCAATTATTATTCTAGGGGTTCGTTGTGACGTCTATAGGCATCCGAGTGGACGAAGAGAAGGTTCAGGCTATTCGGGATTGGCTGACCCCGACAAACATCAATGAGGTATGAAGTTTTCATGGGTCGATGACGTTTTATTGTCGATTTGTGCAGAATTTTAGTACCATCGTCACATCAATCATTGATTGTATGAAGAAGGGACAGATTCAGTGGACCGATGAGGCCGACAAAAGCTTCGATGAAATCAAGCATCGGTTGTCCACAACGCCGGTCTTAGTGATTCCCAATTTCGATAAGGTGTTTGAGGTAGAGTGTGACGCCTCATATCTCGGTATTGGAGGAGTCCTTTTCTTGGGAAGGTAGGCTGATTGCCTACTACAGTGAGAAGCTCAGCGACGCATATAAGAAGTGGTCGACATATGAGCTTGAGCTATATGCAGTGGTCTAGACACTGTGTCATTGGCACCGTCATCTGATTTAGAGAGAGTTTGTTCTCTACACTAACCATCCAGCTTTAAAGTTTATTAATAGTCAGACTAACGTAAATCGTGTGCATGCAAGAGGGATTCCTTTTTAAAGAAAATCGACTTTGCATCCCCCAAAGCTCTCTGCAGGACAAAATTATTCTTGAGTTACATAGTGGTAGACTTGATGGTCACCTTGGACGGGACAAGACCAGAGCATTGGTGGAGGAGCGGTATTACTGGCCGCAATTGGCTCGTGATGTAGGAAAGCAGTACAACGATGCCATGTATGCCAAACCTCTAAGGGGCAATCTTAGAATACAGGTCTTTACACTCCATTACTCATACCTAATGCCCCTTGGGAGAATTTATCCATGGACTTTGTATTGGGTCTCCCACGGACACAATGAGGTATGGATTCAGTGTTCGTGGTGGTGGACCGATTCTCCAAGATGTCACATTTCATTCATTGCAAGAAGACCTTTAATGCAGCATGTGGCGACTTTGTTCTTCAAGGAAATTGTACAACTACATGGGATTCCTAAACAATAACTTCAGATCGGGACACAAAGTTCATTAGCCACTTTTGGGAAGCCTTGTGGAATCGTTTCAGTACGTGACTTCAATTCAGCAATGCCTACCATCCGTACACAGATGGACAGATTGAGGTTGTGAAGCACACATTGGGGAATCTCATGTTGTATTTCGAGTGACAAGCTGAAGCAATGGGACATGACCCTAGCTCAAGCGGAGTTCACATTTAACAACATGGTAAACCGCTCAACAGGGAAATCTTTGTTCCAGATCGTCCATGGGCGAGTGCCTCACCATACACTTGATTTGGTCCTGCTGCCCAAGATTCCAAGCATAAGTATTGCAGTTGATCACATGACGGAACAAATCATGGATATTCATGAGGACGTTTGGAAAAAGCTACAGGCTTCGAACGAGAAGTACAAGGAAGAGGCCGATAAGCATCGACGTGTCAAGGTATTTTGCATAGGTGATCAAGTGATGGTCCATCTACATAAAGAGCGATTTTCTATCAGAACCTACAATAAATTGAAGAACAAGAAGATTGGATGGTACCAATCATTCGCAAGATCAATGACAATGCCTATGTTGTTGATCTTCCGGATGACATGGAGATTTTGAGGATTTTTAATGTTGTGGATTTGTATGAGTATCATGAACCAAAACTGGATGAGAACTTGAGGTTGAGTTCTTTTGAAGTGGAGGGACTGATGTAGAGCGAGCCACAGACTATTTCATGGCCAAGATGGACCAGAGGTAGCCCGATCGGAGACAAAAGTGATCTGGGCCGTCAGAATCATAAAACAGTCGTATCTTGCAGTTCGAGATAAGTTTTGGGACGTATAATATATGATTTTGAGGTAGTTCGAGCTAGTTAAGCCAATCAACCCTGCTATGTTGGGTTACCCATGCCAAATTCACGAGATTTGACCAGATCAACGGTCATTAGCCTAGTTTTATTTCAATCTTACTATTTATAGTAAGTTTTGTTTTTATTATAACTTTTGATCTGTTGAGATTTATGATTTGTGCCCAACATGAAAAGGGCTTAGAAAATTTAGTAGAATAATGTGGTTGGGTTGGATTGGAAACTTTTTATTTTTTACCCGAAAACCATGAAGTGTAGTAGGAATAAAAAATGTATATAAATAGTAAGTTTACTATTTATAGTAAGTCACATTTTTTAGGAGTTTTAGTTGGAGTTGGACTCTGATACTTCGTCCTAAGGTTTAGTTTATTATTTAAAGCATTGTAATCACATTTTACTCATTCAATCAATTATTACAAGTTTTCTAGGAATTATTTTCTATTTTTTATCTCTCCCTCATGGCTTCGAGGAAGTCCGATTGAGGATTCCCGGAAACCTTTTGGACTCAAGGTATTTATTCGGTAAGGAAGATGGTGCTCGACCTCACCACATCCCCCCTACGTCATGCAGCTCTTACAGCTTACCACTTGACTAATAAACAATCATCTTCTATTCTTAAAGATCACACTCCTTACTCTGTTCTTTTTCCCAACACAAATCAATTCCCTTTACTTATACGTGTATTTGGATTGACTGCATTTGTTCGTAAGAACGATATAAAAATGGGCAAGGTAGATTCTTGTGCTATAAAGTGTATTTTTCTAAGTCACTCTCAAATAAAAAGAAGGATGCAAACGCTTTGCTCCTATGTCCAAAGTATTTTTCACTAGCGTTCTTTGACCTACTTTGAAGATATTACATTCTTCTCTAGTCCTTCAATCCATTGGGGGGGTAGCCATTGCCTGATAGTACTCTAGCAGTTCCATGACATTACCTGTAGAAGCACTCCTATGCTTCTTTAGATAGACAATGTGCTAAGTTCACAAGTCCAAGGAACATTTTTTGTTGATGTTCCTAAGTCACATCTATAAACTACTCCTAATCGAAATAACATAATTGATCTATTGCTCTTCTATACGAGAATATTATGGCTTGATTAAAAAGTCAAATGATAAGGCAATGAAATGAATCATACCTCATGTGTGATGACCCATGAATAGCAAACCTGAAATATGCCTAGTATTATTTACTTTACGATGTGGATTATCCACGTGTGCAAATCTATTACCTATAGAATGCTTTGATTTAATCTAATCATTAAATCATGCCGATAGCCAGTCTCATAAGCGACTCTTTGTGTTTTCAGTTATCCTCATCTTATGTATTAGATGATGGAATTAAGTGACACTACTTTAGTGCACAATGATGAAGGCCCCAAGATTGAGACGAAGTTGGTTACACTAAAAAAGCAACTTGATCAATTTCGAATCACACCTCCTTGGGAATGACTTTATGACAATTATAGTAAGTTTTTAGAATTATTAATATACACTTGAACAATTAAGTTTTTATAGTTACTTACAAACATATTCTTTCAAAAATTATTAGTATACTACTACTTTAAAAAGTAGTTTTGAACAAATGTTTGTGAAAACTGAGTCTTGTAAATAAATTTGGTAAGTTGAATAAGTGTATATGTTGGCTAAATACTCTAGATCGGGTCAACTCTATTAGGTGTGGTCATACAAACTACGATAGGTATAACAAAGCTTATGTTATCGAGTACTAGTGAGGTTGTCACTTAGTACTCAAATACTTAGGAGAATCGAGTACTAGTGAGGTTACCAATGAGAAGAAAATGATGCTTCAATTGCCCATAAATCTCTGATTCTTTTGATAATTACCATTTGCTTTTGATTGTTATGAGACGAGCTAGATGGATAATCTACCACATTGGATATTAGCCTAGGGCCCATTTGTGGGCAACCACTTGTATGTGGATCCTTCCATAAACACACATGGTAAAATCCCTTGAGAGAATTGCGAAGAATAACAACGATTAAATACCTAATTGTCCGTTAGGCTCCCTCTAGGCGATCTAAACTATTGATGGAATCCGATGGCCAACCTAACCGTAGGATAAAAAAGGGTGATTAGCTCAGTCCACTCCGGTAATAGTTAGGCCGACAGCAAGACGAAGGGTTGTTCATCTTGACCTTTTGTGAAGGTTCCTAAAGATTGTGTAGATAAGGTCATATCCTATGGGCCTACTCATCCGTGCCCTTCCAAGAGATTTATATCCAATGGGCTTTCAAAATGACAGTTTTGTAGAGAGCATCTGCTTTGAATAGAATTTGGGCTACATGAATAAAAGGAAAAAAAAAAAAATACATAAATTACAATTCAATACAAGGATTACCGAATCATAGGCCCCACTTCTCAGAACTGAAAACCTATGTATACGGTGAAGAGATGTGGGCCCCACAACGGTAGCATGAAATTCCTCAAAAAATAAGCAATCCATACCTCTTGAAAATAGATCATCCATCTCTTTGTATTCCACAATTTTAGCACTTTTAACATACACTGCTCACCAACAGGCACTGTTGGCAGTACTAAGGCAAGAAATTATTACACTGTACACCCAAAAACTTGTAAATGTTCTTATTCACAGATATGTATAGAGCCCAAAATAGAACCTAATTCCCCAATGCCGCGAAGAATACAAAGGCCAAATGCTCAGTACTGGCATTAATATTCATAAAAAATTAATGCTTTTACCACTACAACCGCATGCATGGATGTTCCTGGGTCCATTGACAAGCTGCATCATGGTACAAATCAACCGCTTGCCGCCCTTGTGCTCCCACCGTCCATGGCCTTTCATGTGGGCCCCACCTGATTAGCATGCACCTCTTTCTGTAATATTTGCTCTGCAATTAACTGTATTGAATTTGCAGCACTGTATCAGCAAGGCTTCGTTTGTGTGGACCGGACTTGAATCCATGGTTGTTGTCTTACATAAAGCGTTCGGCGTTGTTGTCACCTGCATTACTTCTTTTCCGAATCTAAGTTAGTGGGACACCCTTGGAGTGTCTGAAAGTTTTAAGGACGTTGGGAAGCACTATCAAATATGGATTGGTTCCACAACTTCATCAGAACTCATCCATTTTGAGTTCGGAGTGGAGCAGAAAATAAAAATCACATTGAGCAGGATTTCATTTTCTGCCTTCTCTGACCCATAAGAACATGACAATCTCACATGAGGTTTGTACAGAGGGATTATAGAGTCATCAATCAGCAAACATTAAGCTTGCAGATGCTTGTGGTGCAGGTGGTTTGGCAATCCCAATCATTGATCTAATTGGCCCCACTGTCGATAGGGAATTTCTTGAAAATCATCCAGGGAAGAAGATGCTAACACTTCAATCATTGGGCCCTGGTTAAGGACAAAATTCAGCAACAGCTCACATTCAATAGAATGTGGTCCAACAATAAAAGGGCAGAGTGCTTCCAATCTGGGAGATTTTATAGCTTCCCCAATCTGCAGTGGGCCCAATGATGGATGGTAAGTAGACTACTGTTGCTAATGAGAAACAGTTCAAATAATTCCTCTGGACAAAGTGCAGCCTCTACATAAGCTATAAGGGGTAACTTCCAAACTTTTACCCTCCTGAAATTTTAATTACTCACTTCACCATACCTCTTGCGTTTGCTCTTCAGAACAGTAGAGGATGAAGGGTTACTGTGCCAGTTCCTCTTCCGCTGGTTGATGAACCAGTTGTTGATCTGCTTTAATTGCAATCCTGTTTCCTGCACCAACCTTGCTTTATCCTCCTCCTGAAAAAGACCCAAAACCAACTTATATCAACTCTCAACTCTCCAGACACACATACAGTAGGGCTGTCAACACGTCAGGATTGGGCCATTTCCTATAATAACTCCCGAGCTAAACAGGTTCGACTCTGGCTGGGTTTTGGATCCTTAGTTGAAGAGGACGGACCCAGATCCAATCGGGTTTGGGTAAGTCTTTGAATTTAGGTTTTGGGTTAGGTTTGGAACAAATAAGAGTGTAACACCTAATGGATGGATTAGATTGCATGTAGATGTGCCACTTTAACACCTGGATGGTGAAGGCTGTCTTACATGCATGTGGCATAGGCAAACCTAATATAATTATTGTTAAATAATAAAAACATCCGTATTATGAAAACTAACTGGACCTGACCATACCTGATCTAACCCGATTTTTACTGGTCCAAGTTGTTGGACTGGACCCAAACCCAGTTGGACACAATTTTTAATGGGGTCCAAAAGGCTAGACCCAAACCCAACCTGATTCTTAGAAGCCCCACGAAATGGGACCTGGACCTGTTAAGATCAGGTTGGGCACCTGCAGGTCAGGGTACCCTTCCCCTGCACTGAGAGATTCTGGACCCAAGGCTTTGCACGGCATACTCAGGTTTTCATTTGTGAAAAATAGGACCTATGATTTGGTAATCCAGACCATTGACCAGTTGCATCCTACTGTGAAAGGACAATAAGACATGAACTCCCAGATAGGAAGAACTTAGCCACCAATCTTGGGACATTTTCTCAGTTGAATGTGGACAAATACTGTTCTCTCAACCATTTATTTTTTTGCCACGACTCGGAGGGTTTGAATTACCCTAATGGGGAAATTTGGCGGCATGGTCTAAATGCGGTGGGACACAAAAGAACTTGACAAGACCATAAGCCACACTTGTCAATGTTAAGAGTCCCTTGATATACATTGATACGCCATCCTCTAACAGCTCCTTTTAGATCAAGTGGTGATTTGACATGGTATTAGAGTGGAAGATCCTGTGTTCGAATCCCGGAAGTAGCAAATATGCCACCGGTAATATATTCTCCCATGGGGGGCCGTTTAATTTCTAAACCATGGGACCATAAGTAGAAAGTGATATGCAGGTTGAACAATCAAGTAGCATGGAACTCCTCTGCAGAAAAACAACAAAAGATGCCCATGCATGCCGTCATTTGAGCAAAAACTAAAAAGGATTTGTCTGTAGTTTTAATGGTAATCGTGAGGGAGAGATGTAAACGCTTACAGTTGGGTATGGCCACTTGGAATGTGACTGCCACCAAGCCTTTAAGAGAGAGGTAGTGTCACCAGGGAGTTTACCAGCTCTTCGCTTGCGTAAAATCTCCTCCCTTATGTCCACAATCTTCTCCTTGTAACCCTACAATTACCAACAAAAAAGTGGTTGACATCCTTTCCATCTGTAAATGAATCAACTTACAAATGAGACCTGCTATGGGTACTCCGGAGTGGAGAATCACGAATCACCAGGAGTGTTGAGTGATAGATCCAGTCAGTTCATCAGATCCAGTCAGTTCATCGGGTGTGTCCACTATGAATGTGCCATGGCCTAAAAATCAGATGGTCCAGCACTACATGGGACACATGTATGTTGAATGTGGAACCTTGGGTCAAATCCTTTCGAAGTCCATTTCTTTCATACATGAGTCACCCACATGATGACCGACCAAACTGATGTCAGGCCACACGCATTCTGCATTGGCATGCATCTGGACAGTAGGATCCAAAATACTACTCGACAAGTAGCCATAGCATCTCTATTGACAAAATGATAGGAACTGTTCTCTTACCTGTTTGAGCTCATGCTTCAGTTCTTGCCGCACGCGCTCCATCAAAGATCGCTCACTCTCAGTTGGCACAAGTGGACCAAATCCCATGGTGTCAGCTCCTTCCAAGCTTCCCTCATACAAATTAGTGTCACTGTCAACTTGATCATCATCATCATCTGACATAGTTGCACCTGTGCCTTCGCCTGGAGAGACACCTGTTGAATTACAAACAATATAGACGAGTAATCATGAGCCTTGGTTGTAACTTCCCCATGCCAAACACACATTAACCATGAATGCACGTGTCATCTTAAATCACACAGAAATTTCCAGCATAATTAGTTACAAATGTTAAACCATTTAAGTGCATTCCAGGGCTATTAAAACAGCAAAACTTTCTATTGCGAGTTCAAGGATTGAGAATGGCAAAATAACAAATGCAAGTCTCATAGTGATGGGTACATAGCTGTACTGAATGGACTCTTCTAATTGTGAAGTACTCATGAAGGATGTGTACTGGATTTCAATAGTCCAGTTTAGATGCATCAGCTCTCAGTTTGTTATTTTTTTTTGCATTTAATTAAATAGAACATTGCTTAAATAAAATTTAACAATTTCTTCCCTTCTTAATAGACAGATTTTTTATTCATAAAATCTGATATTACATTTATGTAACCCATTATAGCTCCCTCTACAGAATCCACTGTAACCTTGTTATAATATGATAAAATACAAAAAATTATTACAATATGCTGCCAAATCCATGAATCTTATCGGGGTTCACTACGCTCAACTCTCCAGAGAACATTTCAAAAACCTAAAAAACTCGAGTCAAACTCTAAAGTCAGACTAGTCAAATACTCAGTCGAGTTTTGAATATCAAGATTTGATAATAGTTTTAATCATCATCATCATCTATGCCTTATCCCAATTAATTTTGGTTGGCTACATGAATCCTTTCCGCCATTCCCCTCAATCGAGGGCCATAACTTCGATTAGGCCATAGGTCATCAAGTATTTTCTTACTACCTCCACCCACATCCTTTTGGGCCTTCCCCTTGCCTTTTTAGAGCCTTCAACTTGTACCAACACACTCTTAACTGGCGCAGTTCTTGGTCTTCATTGCGGTCTTCATTGCACATGACCAAACCATCCAAGTCTACTTTCCATCATCTTATTACCTATTGGTGTCACACCTAGATTCCCTCGAATGCATTCATTTCTAATACTTTTGTCTTTCCACTCATCAATCTCAACATCCTCATTTCAGTTACACTGATCCTATGAACCTGAATTTTCCAGTAGACAGTCTGAAGTCAGGCCACAATATAAATCTGAAGGCCAAAACCCAGATCTCAACCCAAAACTGATATTTTTTTTTTCCAGCAATTTCCATGGCTGCAGCAGATCATTTTTATTGGTTGTCATCTCCAGCAGCTGCTGTTAGAATCATAATTAGTTCAAATCTTTTTTTTTGGGTGCCAGATCTGCTACGGTAGATCCACACCTCCTTTGATCCAGAGAATGAGAAAGATTCATTTGCTCAAGGTCAAGTAAGGGGTGTTCTTGGCAATCCAGGGCATACAGGATATGGCTCTCAAGTGTAGATGATCGTATACTGGGTAATTAAACCACCCCTGCATAAGAAATCGTTTGGCCACAGTGGTGTTCAGCTGATATGGTCCGCCAACTACTGTCTCCGACTACACTCTAATTGTGATAATAAGAACACAATCTAAATAGCCTGCAATGCTTTATTTCATGAATGGAAAAAGCATGTTGAGATTGATTGTCAATTTGTTCAATATTTCTATCAAGCTAGGACATTAGCTTTGCCCCACATCTCTTCTGATCTTCAACTTGCTCATTTCTTTACAAAGTCCCACATTGTTCATCATTTTAAGTATCTTTTAAGAAAGCTCTCAATGATCTCTATTTAACATTGTTGAGCTTGAGGGGGGTGCAAGTAGGGGTGTCAATGGGCTGGGCTCAGGCCTGAAAATCAGAAATTTGAATAGGCCCAGCCCGAAACAGAACAAAATCCGGGCTGAGACCTAACACAGGCCCAGCCCGTTGACAGCCCTAGGTGTGAGAGCATGCAGGGTTGTCTAGGGATAGGATAGTCTTTTTCCTTTTCCTGTATACTTACAATCATGGGTTAATAATAGATAATTGAATAATCACTTCTTCTCAGAACCATGTAGCCACATTGACAAAAGTGAAAGCAAGCAAAATTGAGTTTCTTCCAAAGACTCGCCTCTTAGAATTATAGAAGTATTGACATATTTTGCGATTAAAACCATAATATAACAAGGAAACTAATAGATATCTCAAGGTGCACAGCACTTTGAAGACATAAATCTGTCGAATCCTACCAGGATAAGATTCCCTTTACATTTATACTTTCAATTGCAAATTTCCATTATTTTGAAATTTTGAATTGTGTAGTTAGTCAATTTTTCCTTTAAGTTTGCAGCATTGTACCTAAATTCAAGTAATTCTCTGAACCAAGAAAGTGTGGTTAAACCATTCACTCCAAAAGCGGTAATGGCCAGAGATGAAACCCCATTACTTTAGCCAATAAACAATGGCTAACCCAGACACATTAGAAGTGACTATGTAGAATAAAAGGCAGAAAGAAAAGTCATTCCCAGGAATTCCATAATTCAGAAAAGATGTTGATTTCTAGAACCAACATGGTGCAGCATATATTCAGCAATAGCCATAAGCTCCAGCTGGTTTCTAGAGCCAACTCGAAACTCTTACAAGAAAAGGGTGAATGAAGAAGTCATTCAGATATCAGCGTGAAGACCACAATGCCTTAATTCACGTATAATATGGAGGTCCAAAGTGCAAAAAACAAAAGAAAATAAAAACAAAAAACAAAAAAATGGAGGTCCAAAGTGCAAAAAGATACGAGCGGGGGCGGGGTTCTGTTTACCTATGAATGGAAACTCGCAAAGAAACTCTATGATAAATACTGAAAGTGTTGATTATACAAAACCCCAATGTTTCTTAGATATGTTTATTAATTCACACAATAAGTAGAAGAATAACTACAATCTCCAAATGGTCAACATTGCCAAGATTTCCTAAATGGATAAAGTTTGGGTATCATTAATCGCTAGCATGAAAGAACATCTGGATGGATGGTTATTAAGAGCCTAAGACTATACTGAAATGTATGCATCCTCCAAGGATCATAATACAAGATCAGTTCTTAAACCTAAATGTATTCTTGCTTTAAACTATCCACCGTTTTATTGCTAGCAGTACTCCCAGAATCTACTGATTCAGAGATTATTGCATCTCATGTGCTGCATAACAGGTCAACAAAATTGGTTCTACTTTTGAATGGGATGAACGTGTGCTTTTTAGTCATACTGAATCTACATAAAATCAATTAACTTACCCTCATGTGAAACCTCAGTTCATTTGTTAAATGGCTCGTGAATCAAAAAACAATATGTGAAACTTAAAATTCTTGTTAAGTATTGATTCTGCAGTTGAGTACTCTTGCAATATGCAGAAGCTTCTTTTGTTTTTGGGCAGCAAGTACAGAGCTGTGGTTGAGTATCTCAAAACAGTGATGCTTCATGGTCAAGAAGACTTGATGATACTCATGATTGCAAAATTCTACCATGGAAGTCTAACGACCCTAAACCGATAGTGGATTAGCATCATATGCATTAACTAAGAGGTAACAAAAATCAACTAGACCTAAAACAACTAATGCAAATGATAAGCTTTCTAAATGAATAGGTTTTAGAGAATTGTTGCATTATTCTCATTCTATTTTGCAACCGGCGTTGTAAAAACACCAATCCCAATTGGATTAACAAAAATTGGACGTCACCTGTTAGGCTTTGTAAAGATTGCTCAAGCTCCCAGCAAGCCATGACTGCTTCCATTGCATGGACTCCGAACATGCTGTTGTAGTTGTTCTTTAAAGGAACAGAGCAATAGAACATAATGCGTCTAAACAAAAGAAAACTGAGGATCAGACAAATGGGAACAATTTGGTTGAATTGTGCAAGGATGTAAGGTTCAATAGATCTCCATGAGCACTTTCATATTCATAAAATGAAGTTCAGAAGGGATGATGTGTGAATTCATCAATGTACTGAATGTACACAGCACAATGCATGTTGCAGTAAATCCAATAAAGAATTTCGTATGTGTGTTTGATCTCCAACTAGATAGCCTGAACACAGTATAATTTGATGGAAGATTAAACAGGTTGATAATCGAAATCCCATAAAATTATATTTAATTAAAGGGGAATATAAACATGGAGATAACCACGAACTTGAAAACTAAAGATAAAACTTGAAAGTGCAAGCTCCGAGAGCCTAAAAATGCAATTTATATCTTTCTTCGAGCAACACATATTTTACAAAAACATACAACTCAAATACAGATAAAATGATCAAATTATCCCAAGCACCTAAATTAAATAATTAAAGAACTTGCACTAATACTATGATAAAATTATCATTACTCTTTACTATTTTTCATCATTAACAGGGGTTTAATAACTGAACCATCTGCAAAACTTGGACCATGACCAACCGGACATATTTTCATCAGACTTTCCAGTAGGAGTGTAGTTCTTACAAATTACAATCAAGTTTGATGTGGATTGCTTTAACAAAATCAAGGGCCATCACTGATTGCTGATCCAAGTGCAGGAAACTTTCACATCGTTGTTTAATGTGATATATCAACTCTCACAACACATTCACCAAATCCCTATATATGTGTTGTTGCAATATGTGGACAATGGTTCAAACTCTTCTTGTTAATGTTGCAGTACATCATTGACTTTCTTACACGTGGACGTAAAAAATGTCTCTCCATGGGAACTACACATTAATTTATATTTCCCTGCCACCAAGATATTCTACTGATTAAAATTTGGTCTCTCGAACAAATCCTAACATTGCCTTAAGCTTCAATGTGCATGGTTTAAAAAATTTTGATGTGTTATCTTGGAAGCAATGTTTACTCACGAGTCCTAACGATCCCTCAGTTTTTCATCAAATTACCCCTAGAGGACAGACTATCCTCCTCGTCTATGTTGATGACATCGTATCACAAGAGATGAGATTCAGCGTATGACTGATTAAAGAACCATCTCATGAGTTCTTTCAAGAAAAAGGATATAGGCCATCTGACCTATTTCTTAGGGCATCAAGTATCCATCTCCCTAAAAGGAATCCTCGTCGATCAGGCAAAATAGCTAAAGACCTTATAACCATTGCTCACCTAACTGACAACTGTCTTTTCAATAAATAATGAAAAAAAAAAATTATTAGAAAAAGGAGAGATAAATCAAAGAACCCGACAAAAGGGGCCCCAAACATTGCACAGAAAAAAAACAGAGAAAACAAGAAAGGCAATAAACAGCTCACGAGAAGCTGCAGAAACTCCCTGCTTGCCCTAGCCTTCTCATGACAATCAACTGGCAAATTTGCTTCTTTAGGGACAGGCAAAAAGGAGGACAGAACGTGGAGCAGATCTTCATAGTCTTCTATCAAATCCACAATTCTCCAATCATAGATATTAGCTTTAGCCAACAAAATTTTGTGATTTGAATAACCTTCAATAATGATGTGATTAGAAGAGAAACCCAGAAAAACCATGCACAATTAAGCAGGGCCGCAACTTCAGCATAGTTTGAATATCTGATTTCCATGGGGTCGACAAACTCCAATAGAGTTCTGTCATGTGTGCCCCTAAGGAACCCGCCAATTCATGCTAGACTGAGATTGCCTCAAGTGCAACCATCAAAATTTATCTTGACATGGCTAGGGGGAGGGGTATCCCAAAGGTGGGAGAATAAAGGCAGCAATGAAGAAAAACAAACCAGGAAGCTTGTGTTAGCATTGATCCTAAAGGAGGGTCACATGCGGAACGCTGTCCAAACAATGGGTTTGGAAGGTTTGGAATGACGTGATGAGCTTCTAGTTGGCCCCATAAGAATGCGGTCATACACATGAAGTTAGGGTGCTGAAGTACCCAACGCTCTTATCATGTGGAGTGTGTAGAAATTGGATGGACTCCCTCTTCCTACTGTGAGAGG
>PVNU02001606.1:0-54378 GCA_003013855.2 Liriodendron chinense | reverse complement strand
ACAGCAAGCTGCTGTTGGTGTTGAAGTGCCTGGCCGACCGGTCAAGACCGGTCGGCTTGTATAGATGCTTTCATTTCCGCGCAACTGCTGGACACATCTCGTAGTTCGTGGTTTTGTCACAACGAGCTTACTGGACCAAGTTCTTCAACACAGCAGCGGATCACTTCAAGTTATGAAGTCATTTGGTGCATGAAGTCCAGTCTTTGGACATATGATCATTTACGTTTAGCACCAGCCATGGACCACAAGTCTGATCAACTTGTGCAAGGGTCGAGAGGGAATGGTAAGAGATATGTGAGTCATTACGCCATTCTTTGATGTTTTGGGTTTCCTATGGTCGATCTATATGCAACTTACCTGAGAGCTTGTTTCAACATGAGTTTGAGCAATGGACGAAGCGTAATCTTCAAGTCTTGATCTTCAATTCTTCGACCGGGGCTCACATGACAAGACGCGACCAACCAACACGCCAATTGACAACAAAAGGTGTACTAAAATGATTAGGCAGTGGGTTTGTACTACGAAATGCATGCTAATAACAATATAGGATAAGTGTAAGGGGAGGAAAGGTAAGTACCTTTTCAGACAGAGAAGGGGATGGGAAGAAATGGAGGCAGACATGGACAAAGAGGGGGAATTGCAAAAATGGAGGTAGAACACCTAATGCTCTAAATAGTAACCCCTTATAGACTAATTTCTAATGACAATCAAACACCCACTTTCAATTTGTATGCTTCTAGTCACATTTGAATGAGTAATTTCAAAAAATGTTGAATAATCAGAAAATAGAGAAGAAAAGAAATGGTAAAATCTCTACATGGAACAAGATTGAGGAAAAAACAAACAAATCTAATGAGGGTTAAAAGCAGGAAAAAAGATTGTGGGAGAAGAGTACCAGAAGATCTTGGAGTGTAAAGGGTCTAATCGATACCAACGGCGTCGACGGAAGATGCCACTGAATAGACACTAAAATGCTGCTAGAAATAATGGGACGCCGGATAGATCAAAGGTTAGGTTTGACGACCGGCTGTGAAAATGACTAGGGTTTTTGACAGGGGCTGGATGCGGATCGAGCTTGGTGCGGACACTTAACACGGCTAGGGTTTTGACAGGGGTTGGGTGTGGAGAACAGATTTTGGGTTTTTTATTGGTGGATCCAGGGTCCTCACCTAATTCGGTCCCTAGTTTTTCATCCATTGCACGTAAGTTCCACACGACCATCTCTCCAACTGGTAGCTACCACGTAGGGGTAACATCTTAGTTAGGGTTACCTAGTGTAACACCTAATCCACGCCCACCTGTAATGCCCCAAAATTTAGACTCTCATGGATGACACGATTAGCCAAATTTTTTAGTGTTAACTCATATGTGTTAGGGTTGCGTTTCCACACATTCACCCGAAAACACATACATGTGTGGCATTCATATCATAACGACGGAAAATTAATGTTCTTATTCCATAACTTTCTACTCTAGATTCTCAATCAAATGTACGAAAAGAAATCATGTCCAACTCAATGTTTTAGCTAGTGTCTTTCTGAGGGACATATTACATAATCAAGGGAAATCAAATTTACTCTAATAAGAAACTAAAAAAAAACATCTTCATGCTACTTCGGCTTCATCGTCTGCCATTTGTTGCCACGAGCCTTCATACTCCTTACCTTGTAAATCAGCCTCATCTACTTGATCGTTACCTTGCGATGTCTGGAATGGTGTTTTAAAAACACCGTCCCAGAAGGACGTGAGTTGCTCGCGATCAACTCAGTAACGATCACCCACCAAGAATAACACAACAATATTTAAACACAAAGAGTATACCCAATTCAAAACATGCATGAGAAATCTTGTTTAATGCAATGCATGATATGCATGCTCTAACTAAGGCACCCTGACTAATGAGACGGGACTTAATCCAACTCTTCTCACTAGTCACTAGTCACCAAAGTCCACGATGAAGCGGGTAATTCCACAACTTCATGTCAACAAACCCAGCCAATGGAAGTGATAGCAACCCACCACATTACCATAAGCTAGCGCCGTAGCGCCCGTAGGGCTGACCACCAAGTCGGGTCCCGTGCATGCATGATTAGTTTCATATTTATTTAAGTAGTTTAATACACAGTCAATTAATGATGTTTAAGATCAACGGTCGCTCTTTATCCCATCCTACGGTTCATCATGACGTAGAATAGTCGTTTCCCTTCAACGGAGGCCAACCGTGAAAGGGCGTACACATCATAGTCAAGACAAGGCACATGGCACGCAATTATTGACAATTTCTCAAGGATTCATGTCAAACATCCACTCTTAGATCCGTTGGCAACTCACCAACAATACATTCATATAGCTTTGCGAAAATATTCCATCCAACACAATCCACATGGTTCAATTCTCTTTAACGTATAATTATATTACTTATGGGGTAAAGGGCTTCCACTGATTAAGCATCCGCATGAGTAATCCCATATCACATAACACCCTATTCATCATATATACCATAAGCATATAAACATAATTTCTTAAGCATAAACTTCACATATATCTCATGTAAGCATGTATAATGTCATGATTTCATTTTCAAAACACACATCACACATTATGTTCATATCAAATAAAAATTCAGCAAGAGTTTATTAAAGTATTCCATACATCAACTCATGTTCACATGAAAAAAATTCAATAATCATAGATCACATATAACAACGTAGCAAAAACTCCCTATACAATGCATAAGATGGTTAAATAAATCAATATTATTGTGGCTATGCTTTGAAGGAAATCCTTACCTCTAATATTGGTAGATTTGAGGTATTGTTAGAGTCATGAAAACCCTCCTAAGTTCAACCCTAACATGTTTAACATAAATTACATGGTTAGGATGTGATCTTTACAAATGATCGCCTATGATTAGATCTCTATCTATGGTTAGAGAGTAAGGGATAAATCTAGGAAATAATGTGACTTACCACTTCTCAACAGCAGATCTGGAAGGAAAAGGAATAGCAACGTAGAAGTAACAGCAAGAAGAACGTGGTTCTCCTCTCTCTCTCCTCCACGATCTCTCTCTCTCTCTCTCTCTCTCTCTCTCTCTCTCTACTGTCGATCTCTTTCTCTCTCTTAGGGTTTTCTATAGAGTAGAGGACGTCTAAGGGAGCCATATATGGAGCCCCGAAGTCGATGCAACGTAAAGTGGGATTGGTTTCCTAATTGGAGAAGGAAAGTAATGGGTCCTCCTCTAACGACCTACGTCTCATGGAGACCGTCCAAGGGGAAGGTAGGGTCCATAAGAAGTCATAGTTTCAACTCCGGGCACCCATGCAAAGGAACGGCCCGATCTAGGTCATTTTTTAAGGTAATGGCTTTGAATGGTGAGAGTGTAGCGGGCCATATGGATCGCAGGAAGTAGCAAACTTTGGGGCATGGGTTTTGGTGGAGTGCAAAACTAATGGACGTAATGGATCTGGTTGTGGGGCCCATCCTGGAGGACGGTGTGGGTCACCCAGATGGCAGCGGGTGGACGCTGTTACAGCGTCCGCCGAAGAAGAAGGAAGAGAAAAAAAAACTTTTACATAAAGGTTACGTACGGAACTCGTGTGAAACGCACGGGCTTGACAGGTGGGGTCCACTGTGATGAATCGGAGTTTTTCGCTCTATCCAATAGGTCAGTGAGATTAAAATAACCGTTGACGTGAAATGTGGGACAATTCTGAGCTGAGGTGGGCCGTTTATTGGCTATTTTCTGATCGGGACATTTGTACTATGATCTATGGGCCGAAATTTGACGTGTACGGTTATTTTGGGCCTGATAGAGTTCTCCTAAAGTTTCAGCATAAACGGAACGTGGAAAATTAGTTTACTTAAAACGTGGGGTTTATTTAGTGGCATTTTCATAATAAACGTAAAATGGAGAGTTTCTCAAAATATGATGCTTCTATACTGTTCCAGGGATTATTCCAGGCAACTTTTACAAAAGAATCTCTCTTTAATTTTACATGGATGATTTGTTATGAATTTATCAAATTTAAATTTTGAATAAAAATTAAATAATCAAATAAGTAAATAAATACCTTAATAAATAGATAAATTAATTAATTTACACTAAAAATATGGGGCGTTACACTCCACCCCACTTAAAATTGAACTCTGTCCTCGAAGTTTACCTAGAATGAGTCCGCGAATAGTTGGGGGTATTCCCTCTTCATCTCCTCTTCGCTTTCCCACGTCGCTGCTTCTTCTCCATGGAATGACCAGAGAACTTTAACTAGAACAATGACTTTAGTGCGAAGGACATGCTCTTTCCGGTCTAGAATGCGTATTGGCTCTTCGTCGTACGATACGTCATCTCGAACCTCAATCTTCTCCCACTCAATTACATGGGAATCGTCTCGCTCATACTTTCTTAACATTGAGACATGGAAGACGTCATGCACATTCGACAATTGGGGTGGCAGGGCAAGACGATATGCTACATCTCCAACACGCTGCAAGATTGCAAATGGGCCGATAAACGCGGTGCTAACTTACCTTTCTTCCCAAACCGTAACATTCCCTTCATCGGTGATACTTTCAGGAACACGAAATCACCTTCTTTAAACTCGAGCTCCCGATGTCTAGTATCTACATAACTCTTCGGTCTACTCTGTGCTGTCTGTAACCGCTTGCGAATTATTTCTATTTTCTCTGAAGTGAGCTACACAATCTCTGGCCCGATCAAACTACGCTCTCTAACTTCCGCCCAACAATGCGGCGCACGACACGGGCGACCATACAAAGCTTCAAAAGGTGCCACACCTATACTTGCCTGGTAATTGTTATTGTAAGTAAATTCAGCAAGGGGTAAGTAATCTTTCCATTTTCCTTTAAAATCGAGTGCATAGGCTCTCAGCATATCTTTTAATATTTGATTAACTCGTTCGATCTGACCATCAGTTTGGGGGTGAAAAGCTGTACTATACTTGAGGGAGGTACCCATTTCCTGTTGCATCCTTGACCACAACGAGGACGTATAACGTGAATCCCTATCCGAAATGATGGATACTGGCACACCATGCAACCGTACTATTTCTTTCACATACAACTCTGCCAATTCTGATACGGGGGCTGATACACGAGTCGGGACAAAGTGTGCTGACTTAGTAAGGCGATCCACAATAACCCATATAACATCGTGCTTCTTAATCGACCTCGGGAGTCCTGTAATGAAGTCCATTGAAATATGCTCCCATTTCCAGGTAGGAATTTCTGGTTGGTTTAATAATCCGTCTGGCTTCTTGTGCTCAGCTTTCACTTGCTGGCATGTGAGACATCTTGACACAAATTCTACAATTTCACGCTTTATATTGTTCCACCAGTATTGCCTTTTCATATTTTGGTACATCTTCGTAGTTCCAGGGTGGATCGTTAATTTAGACCTATGCGCATCATCCATTATTTCACGTTTCAATTCTGGGTCGTTAGGTACACACAGACGATTGCGAAAACGTATTCCTCCATCAGAGCCTACTCGCCAATCCTTGCTACTTTCTGAATCCCTTTCCTTGGTTATTTCTTCTTGAAGTTCCTCATCTTGACATTGAGCATTGATAATTTTTCGAATCAACATTGGTTCTAACACGACATTGCTCAACCATGCCCTACGCCCACCTAAGCTCAACTTGACATCAAAGTCCTTAATAAAGTTTAACATTTCCCACTTCTTAATCGCATAAGACATTGTCTTCTCATGGGTTTTTCTTCCTACTGAGTGCATCGGCTACTGCATTAACCTTGCCCGGATTGTAGCATAATTCGATCTGAAAATCCTTCAATGTTTCCATCCAGCGGCGCTGTCGCATATTTAAGTCTTTCTGCTGAAACAGGTACTTCAAACTCTTGTGATCCGTATTCAATTTAAATTGCTCGCCATACAAGTAGTGCCTCCATATTTTGAGTGCAAAAATCACCGCAGCTAACTCCAGGTCATGCGTAGGGTAATTTTGTTCGTGCCTTTAATTGTCGGGAGGCATATGCTATCACTTTATTTTTCTGCATTAACACACATCCTAGTCCGGATCTTGATGCATCAGTATGCACCACATATTTGACTCCCTCTTCTGGTAGGGTGAGAACCGGAGCTGTTGTTAATAATCCCTTCAGAGTTTAAAATGCTTTTTCTGCCTTGTCGCCCCATTCAAATCGCACACTTTTTCTAGTCAGTTCTGTTAGTTGGCGAGTGATTTTAGAGAACTCTTTGATGAATCTCCTGTAATATCCGGCTAGACCAAGGAAACTTCGAACCTCTGTAACTGTAGTCGGTTGGCTCCAGTGTCGAACAGCATCAACCTTGGACTGATCCACTGCTATATCCTAGTGTGTCACCACATGACCAAGAAATTTCACTTCTTCCTTCCAGAAGTCACACTTTTTAAGCTTGGCATATAATTGGTTTCTCTTTAGAGTCCTCAGGGCTACCTTCAGGTGCTCGGTGTGCTCTTCCTCGCTCTTGGAATAAATTAAGATGTCATCGATAAACACAATCACAAACTTGTCTAAATAGGGATTGAACACGCGATTCATCAAATCCATGAACACTGCAAGGGCATTAGTTAACCCAAAGGGCATAACTAAAAATTCATAGTGACCATATCTTGTCCTGAAGGCGGTCTTCGGGATATCTTCCTTCTTAACACGCAACTGATGGTACCCGGACCATAAATCGATCTTAAAAAGGAATTTCGCTCCTCTCAACTGGTCGAACAGATCATCTATGCGCGGTAAGGGGTATTTATTCTTGATGGTGGCCTAGTTCAACCTCCTGTAATCTATGCACAGCCAAAGTGAACTGTCCTTTTTTCGCACAAATAGAACGGGAGCAGCCTAGGGTGAAACACTTGGGTGAATGAATCCTTGGTCCAGGAGTTCTTCTAACTGTACCTTCAGTTCTTGCAATTCTACTGGTGTCATCCGGTATACAGGTAAAGCTATTGGAGACGTGCCAGGCATGAGATCAATAGCGAAGTCTACCTCACGCTCAGGAGGCAACCTGGGAATATTCTGGAAAACTTTTAGAAACTCTGCCACTACAGGAATTCGATCAACAGCTAACTCAGGCTGCTCTTCTTCTATAATGCTCATCAAACGTTCAATCACTTCCTTCCTCTTCTTGCCCTAGAAGACTAATGGGTCTCGACTAGGGAGAGCTAGAGAGATAGTCCTGGCGTGGCAATCCAAGCTCACAAAATGTTTAGAAAGTCAGTCCATACCTAAAATCACATCGAATGCTCTCATATTCATCACCACTAGATCGGCTTTGAAAGTGACCTCGCCGATAGTCAAAGGACATTCTCGACATACCTTTCTCAATTCCACAATTAGACCTATGGGTGTAGCTACTACAATTGATTCGTCTAAGCGATCAATCCGAAGGTTTAATTGTGCTAGCATAGATGCAGAGATAAAGCTAATAGACGCGCCACTATCGAATAAAATCACAGCAGGAACGTCATGAATGTAAATTGTACCTTCGACGGCTCAAGGTTCTTCTTCCACATTGTCTGGTGGTGCCATGGCAAAAGGACGGCCCTGATTCCTTTGATTCGAGCCCGATGTCTCTTTTCTCTGTGCTGGAGGACGAGCAAGTTGTGCTGGGTTTGGTGTTTGCTGAGGTCGCTGAATTCGGTTGTCCCCACGCGAAGCTGCCTTCTTTTCATCTGCTATCTTCTTATAACAGTCCGCGATCTGATGTCCTAGCTTCCCACAATAGAAGCAGCCTCTCTTCTCTTGAGTCTGACATTGTTCGGGCACATTGTTCTGATGGTAAGCTAGCTTGAGTCTCTTCTCAGGAATAGGTGGGATACTTGGTGGTACCCTATTCTTTAATGTTGCTGGCCTGGCTTGATTACGATGTTGTAAGTAACGTTCTGTGTCCTTCTCTGCTATCATAGCATGGTCCACAATTTCTTCGTACGAATAGAGTTTCAGTATGCTAATCTTGGACCGGATACTTGGCCTTAATCCCTCTTGAAATTTATGAATCTTATATTCTGGATCTTCCACTACTTTAGGCATATAACTTGCCAATTCTGCAAACTTGTCTTCGTATTGGGCTATAGTCATGCTTCCTTGTTCTAACTTAAAGAATTCCATCATCTTTTCCTTTCGATAGGCTTCGGGGAAGTACTTATCATGGAATTTGACACGAAAGGTCTCCCATGTCCACTGATAATCTGCTGGGGTCCATCTCTTAGTCGCTTCCCACCATACGTGAGCAGGTCCTTCTAACATGTAGGCAGCTAACGTGACTCTTTGATGGAGGGGGCATGCCATGGTGTCTAGCTTCTTTGGCATCTGTTTAATCCAATAGTCTGCTTTGGTCGGTTCAGGGCTACCAATGAATGGCCCTGGACACAGCTTCATAAACTTTTCTATCAATATAGTTTCTTCTGGTAGGGAAAATCTAGGCTGCATCACAGATGGCGCTTGATTGGGTGTTGGGGGTGGTGTTCGGGCCTTTGGGCGATCCTGAGGTATAGGCGGTGCTTGACTGGGTGTTACAGGTGGTACTTGGGCCTCTGGTTGGTTCTGAGGTGTAGGTGGCACTTGAGTCGAGGTTTGGCCTGGTGTCATTAAGGTCACGAGTCTTTCCAAAAGAAACTAGTCTCTAGCTTGTTGCTCTTGCTATTGTATTTGTTGTTGGTGCATCATGCCTGTTAGCCGGTCGAAAGCTCCAAATATGGCTTCCCAATGTTGTGGGCCGGTTGGAGGAGGTGAGGCATCGTCCTCAGATGGCGGTTCCTACCGGAAAGTAGTTGTGGGGATGGACTTTACACTCTTCTTCTTTTTTGGGGCCATCACCAACTATGGTAAGGTTCACGAATCTGATGTGCAGCACCTGATTACACTCCCAGAATTTTATCTTTAAACTTAGGCATCCGTTTCCTCTGAAATTTGAAATATAGATAGAATATTAGGAGAGGAACATCTTGAAATTTTCTCAGATTAAAATTCGGAATGTAAATTGGAGTTCTAACCACTGTTACCTCAAAAATTGCTGCAGATCAGCACTGAATTTTGTAGGATCTCGCCCATTAACGGAATTTTCCTGATTTTTTTGTTCATCCAACTGATTTGAAATTTTACAGAGGTATTCTAGGTTGAGTTATAAGTCTAAAAATAAAACTTTAAATTTTTATACTCTCTGGAAGTCCTTCTATAACTGTAGCATTACATATAGGTCGAACAATCTGTCCTAAGAGCGAAAATCATGGAAAAATTAGAAACTTGTGTTTTCCGATAGAGTTACACTATTCTACTCAGCGGGTGTGCTGAGATAAGCATGGGGAATGAATAAGAGCTCCAAAAGATAAATGGTAGGTGGGAGTTCTCCTCACAAGACCCTAAACTCACATCTCTAGGTCCAACGGCTACCCTATTGATTCCAAGGGAAACCTAGGTGTGGGTTTCTAAGTTCGAACACTTCGTACAACCATTTGTGGACGTTCCTAGATTTAATTTATCACTAGTTTCAGGGGCTTAATCCCTAGGGTGAATTCATTATGCGATGTATTGGGCCTCACGCCCAAAGTCTCATTTTATGCTCTGATACCAACTTGTAACGCCCCACAATTTAGACTCTCGTGGATGACACGATTAGCCAAATTTTTTAGTGTTAACTCATATGTGTTAGGGTTGCGTTTCCACACATTCACCCATAAACACATACATGTGTGGCATTCATATTATAACGACGGAAAATTAATGTTCTTATTCCATAACTTTCTACTCTAGATTCTCAATCAAATGTATGAAAAGAAATCATGTCCAACTCAATGTTTTAGCTAGTGTCTTTCTGAGGGACTTATTACATAATCAAGGGAAATCAAATTTACTATAATAAGAAACTAAACAAAAACATCTTCATGCTACTTCGGCTTCATCGTCTGCCATTTGTTGCCACGAGCCTTCATACTCCTCACCTTGTAAATCAGCCTCATCTACTGGATCGTTACCTGCGATGTCTGGAATGGTGTTTTAAAAACACCGTCCCAGAAGGACGTGAGTTGCTCGCGATCAACTCAGTAACGATCACCCACCAAGAATAACACAACAATATTTAAACACAAAGAGCATACCCAATTCAAAACATGCATGAGAAATCTTGTTTAATGCAATGCATGATATGTATGCTCTAGCTAAGGCACCCTAACTAATGAGACGGGACTTAATCCAACTCTTCTCACTAGTCACTAGTCACCAAAGTCCACGATGAAGCGGGTAATTTCACAACTTCATGTCAACAAACCCAGCCAATGGAAGTGATAGCAACCCACCATATTACCATAAGCTAGCGCCGTAGGGCCCGACGGGCTGACCCACTAAGTCGTGTCCCATGCATGCATGATTAGTTTCATATTTATTTAAGTAGTTTAATATACAGTCAATTTAATTATGTTTAAGATCAACGGTCGCTCTTTACCCCATCCCACGGTTCATCATGACGTAGAATAGTCGTTTCCCTTCAACGGAAGCCAACCGTGAAAGGGCGCACACATCATAGTCAAGACAAGGCACATGGCACGCAATTATTGACAATTTCTCAAGGATTCATCTCAAACATCCACTCTTAGATCCGTTGGCAACTCACCAACAATACATTCATATAGCTTTGCCAAAATACTCCATCCAACACAATCCTCATAGTTCAATTCTCTTTAACGTATAATTATATTACTTATGGGGCAAATGGCTTCCACTGATTAAGCATCTACATGAGTAATCCCAAATCACATAACACCCTATTCATCATATATACCATAAGCATATAAACATCATTTCTTAAGCATAAACTTCACATATATCTCGTGTAAGCATGTATAATGTCATGGTTTCATTTTCAAAACACACATCACACATTATGTTTCATATCAAATAAAAATCCAACAAGAGTTTATTAAAGTATTCCATACATCAACTCATGTTCACATGAAAAAAATTCAATAATCATAGATCACATATAACAACGTAGCAAAAACTCCCTATACTATGCATAAGATGGTTAAATAAATCAATATTATTGTGGCTATGCTTTGAAGGAAATTCTTACCTCTAATATTGGTAGATTCGAGGTATTGTCAGAGTCATGAAAACCCTCCTAAGTTCAACCCTAACATGTTTAACATAGATTACATGGTTAGGATGTGATCTTTACAAATGATCGCATATGATTAGATCTCTATCTATGGTTAGAGAGTACGGATAAATCTAGAAAATAAATGTGACTTACCACTTCTCAACAGTAGATCTGGAAGGAAAAGGAATAGCAACGTAGAAGTAACCGCAAGAGAACGTGGGTTCTCCTCTCTCTCTCCTCCCACGATCTCTCTCTCTCTCTCTCTCTCTCTCTCTCTCTCTCTACTGCCGATCTCTTTCTCTCTCTTAGGGTTTTCTATAGAGTAGAGGACATCTAAAGAAGCCATATATGGAGCCCCGAAGTCGATGCAACGTAAAATGGGATTGATTTCCTAATTGGAGAAGGAAAGTAGTGGGTCCTCCTCTAACGACCTACGTCTCATGGAGACCGTCCAAGGGGAAGGTAGGGTCCATAAGAAGTCATAGTTTCAACCCTGGGCACCCATGCAAAGGAACGGCCCCGATCTAGATCATTTTTTAAGGCATTGGCTTTGAATGGTGAGAGTGTAGCTGGCCATATGGATCGCAGGAAGTAGCAAAACTTTGGGGGCATGGGATTTGGTGGAGTGCAAAACTAATGGACGGAATGGATCTGGTTGTGGGGCCCATCCTGGACGACGGTGTGGGTCACCCAGATGGCAGCGGGTGGACGCTGTTACAGCGTCCGCCGAAGAAGAAGGAAGAGAAAAAAAAAAAAAAAAAAAACTTTTACATAAAGGTTACGTATGGAACTCGTGTGTAACACACGAGCTTGACAGGTGGGGTTCACTGTGATGAATCGGAGTTTTTCGCTCCGTCCAATAGGTCAGTGAGATTAAAATAACCGTTGACGTGAAATGTGGGACAATTCTGAGCTGAGGTGGGCCGTTTATTGGCTATTTTCTGTTCGGGACATTTGTACTATGATCTAAGGGCCAAAATTTAATGTGTACGGTTATTTTGGGCCTGATAGAGTTCTCCTAAAGTTTCAGCCTAAACGAAACGTGGAAAATTAGTCTACTTAAAATGTGGGGTTTATTTAGTGGCATTTTCGTTATAAATGTAAAATAGAGAGTTTCTCAAAATCTGATGCTTCTATATTGTTCCGGGGATTATTCCAGGCAACTTTTACCAAAGGATCTCTCTTTGATTTTACATGGATGATTTGTTATAAATTTATCAAATTTAAATTTTGAATAAAAATGAAATAATCAAATAATTAAATAAATACCTAAGTAAATAGATAAATAAATTAATTTATACTAAAAATATGGGGCGTTACAGAATTTTTCAAGGTTTCCCATATATATGAGGTGAACCTAATGGACGGTCAATGATTTGACTGTCTGCTTCTGAAAGCACTGTGGCACACTTTTTTATAATTTAAATTCTTAACAAAAATAAAAAATTTAAAAAAAAAAAAAAAAAAAAAAAAAAAAACAGAAGAAGAAGAGGGTGACTGTTATGAGAAGTATATGATATTTACACTTGCTACCCAAGCAAGAACACAACAATTGCAATCTATGTTTCAATTAAAAAAAAAAAAAAAAGGAATCCATGTTTCAATAGCGCCTATAGAAATCAAATTAGAGAACGATTTTTTCCTTTATTTTCCATGTTTGAAGGAAATCCACCTCATACACGGTTTCCGATTCGGATGCACCTTATCTGGGTCAACTTGGACTTAGTTGGATCCGTTCCAGTGGGATGCCTTCATCAAAAGCTACTTTCCCATAATAACAGTTTAATATTAGTGATCCTCACCTTCAATTTTTGGAGCTGATTTCGGGCCATTGAAAATTTAAATTTCATATTCTAAATTCATCTATAAGTAGTGATGATAAAAATCATCCATTCAGCGCAATTTTCTAGAAGTGGCTCTTACATTAAAGAATCTGCCACGGTTCTAATCATTGGAGCACTGTGGTCTAGTAGCCCATCTGAGTGAAACTGCCTGATCTGTTAGGCTGACCATCGAGGTGCTATATTCCATATTGTCTAAGGCTCCGCATGTGTCGAATTAGAGAAACTCATATAAACAAATATGATTTGAACGAATCAAGATTCCAGAAATGATTAACTAGAATGATTAAGCAACCTATTTCAGAAAAAGAACAAAAGAAATTGGTCAACCTTCCTGCATCACATCCAACATAAACCTTTGATCTAGCTGCAAAGAGATTGACTAAACACATCTTTGAATTCCTACATCCAATCCAAACCCTTAATCTAGACATGGAAGGGTGCCACTAGTTCCACCTAACTGACAGAGTTCATCCTTGAAAGGGCCAACATGGCTGAATGAATCAATGATCAGAATCGTCCATTTGGACAGGACGACCGTGGATAGGGTCATGATCCAAAATGAATGCCGACTAGTGATGCTGACCATCCAATAATGGCAGCTCGAAGGCTCCTGGCAGGGATAATTCCAGTTCCAGTGATGGGGATGGTGGCCAAGTGCACTAGGAACACTAACAAACCCAATTGGGAGAGGTGTCACATCAGAATCTTTGGCATTTCTCTTGGCATCAATGGCAGAGAAGACAGTCTAGACAAGCAGAATGGTGCCCACAATCTCAGCATCCAAACCAACCCTCTGACCACACCAACCCCACAAATTGCCCCCAAGCACTGCATCACCATGTAGAAAACAGCCCTTGTCAGGGACAGCTTCCTGGCAAGCAGCAGCCCAAAGGTCCCAGCTGGGTTTTGGTGTCCACCTGAAATACCAGCTGTACAATAGATCAAGGCAAAGATCATGCCACCAAAGGCCCATGCAATCGCCTGAAATACCCACACTGGCACACACATGGTAGGAGGCCTTTTGATATCCATGACAGTGAGGATGGCGATGTAGAGGAATAGGAAGATAGGTGCGAACTACGCAATCCCACACATCCAAAATGACCATTAATTGAACTCACCAAGCTCAAACAAGGGTGCTGGTGGTGGCTCCTTGTAGTCCTTGTCTTAGCTCTGTGCTGCTGAGTCCCTATGGGCTGCCTCTCTGATAACTTGTTTGCTCCCAGCTTCACTGACTATAGCTATATCCTTTTGAGGTTCTATAAATTGATAATATAAATAGAAATGCTAATTTTGAAAGGTTAGCATTCTCTAATTGACATGATTTTTTCAAGGTTACCCATATATTTGAGGTGAACCTAATGGATAATCGTTGATTTGACTATCTGCTTCTGAAAGCACTGTGGCACACTAAGTCCATGTCTGGATGCCAAGGATTCCATTCCAATCAATAGAAAAGGAAAACTGTTTTCCCTTGATGTTTACAACTTGTCTTATTTAGATAATAAAGAAGAAGATGGATTGCACAAAGTAATTATTAACTTTTTCATAATTTAAATTCTTAAATATGATATTTACTCTTGCTACCCAAGCAAGAACACAACAATTGCAATCTATGTTTCAATAAAAATAAAAAATAAAAAAGGAATTCATATTTCAATAGTGCCTATGGAAATCTAATAGAGGATGATTTTATATTCCTTTCTTTTCCTTGTTTTGAAAGAAATCCGCCTCATGCATTAGTTTCCCATTCGGATGCAGGTTGACTTGGACTTAGCTGTAATGATTCACCCTCAGCTGAGGTGAATCACAACTTGATTCCGGAACCACCAGTCTTATAGTATTTCTCTTCTTTCGAATGCGAAAGCTCAGATTTTGTTTTGCCTTTGCCTTTGCCACCTTCTGCGCCCACTGCTGAGATGGTCTGACAATTCAAACCATTGACATGGCCTTTACTATAATCAAAAGCTATTTTCCAATAATAACAGTTTAATGGTGATCCCCACCTTCAATTTTTGGAGTTGATTTCAAGCCATTGAAAATTTAAATTTCATATTCTAAATTCATCTACAAATAGTGATGATAAAAGTCATCCATTCAGCGCAATTTTCAAGCAGTGGCTCTTACATCAAAGAATCTGCCACAGTTCTAATCATTGGAACACTCTGCTCTACTAGCCCGTTTGAGTAAAACTGTCTGATTTGTTAGGCTGACCATCGAGGCGGTATTTTCAACCATATGAAAAGCTCGGATCTCCCGCATGTTGGGTGCGTTTCACACAAACCTTCGGATCTCGCCCCCCAATACACTAGAATTATGGACTATGCTAATGCAATAATTAAGAATAAACATCAACCACACGAACACAAAGAGTTTTACGTGGAAAACCCTCAAAAGAGGTAAAAACCACGGGACCTAGTCCAGATCAACAATCCACTATCTCAGGGAACTGTTACAACCGATCACAAGCACACACCGCTTGGATCAAACTTCTTCACCCACACAGGGATGGATAAACTACAAGAGAATAGTAAAGGAGAAACGATCTCACCGATCCCGAGGACGTAGAAGCGCTGAGACGACCGTTGCGCAGAAGAATCCTTCTTCAAGCAACTTCTCCCTTCTACAAGCTTCCTCTTTCTCTCTCTTCTCTTTCTCTCTTCCCCTTTTTCTCTCTTTCTCACCTTGGACGTGTTAGCAACCTAATGGGATGCCCTAATCTCGTTTTGGAGCGCTTAAGTACAAAAAACGGAGCAATTAGAGACAGATTAGGAAACTGCGTACAAGCAGTTCGCGCAGGGTCGGGCGTCCAGTCACCAGACCATCGGGCACCCGGCCAACCAAAAAATCAGTCCAACGAGAAACTATTGAAAAAACTGAATTTCGGGCGCCCAGACCAACATGGTCGGGCGCCCGGCCGGGTCATGGGGCGCCCGGTCACCAAAACCGTGGGGTGCCCGGAAATGGACAAAAGTGTCCAGCAGCTAGCTGCCCAGAAACATGAATTCCGGTCGCCCAGCCACAATGAGGCCCGGGCGCCCGGCCTCACCCTGTTTCATATTCTCTCCTCTGACACATGAGGAGGAAAACTCCATCACCGCATATATTCCATATTGTCCAAGTCTCAATGTGTATGGAATTAGAGAAACTCATCTAAACAAACATGATTTGAACAAATCGAGATTCCAGAAATGATTAAGCAACCTATTTCACAGAAAGAACAATAGAAATGAGTCCACCTTCCTGCATCACATCACACCTAAACATTTGACTGAAGCAGCATTGACTTCCGGCATCCAATCCAGACCCTTAATCTAGACAACTTGGAAGGGCCAACATCGGTGAATGGGTTGATGATCAGAATCATCCATTTGGACAGGATGAGCATGGATAGGGCCATGATCCAAAATTCATGCCAACTAATGATGCTGATCATCCCTTTGGTGGTATCCGAAAGGACAGTTGAAATTAAGAAAAGCAGAAAGAAAAAAAGAAAAAAGAAAAAAAAAGGAGTTAATGGTCCACATTTAACTCAAAATTTTCAATTGGGTGTTCAATTGGTGTGATTTTTTTATAGTCCATCGATGATTAAACCAAGAAGATGAATGGTCTGGATCATGCATCTGAGACATCGAACGCTCTGCTTCTTTAGGAGATCATGACACTTTTCCAATCCGAACACCTACAAAGAATGCAGACTGAGCCCAAACATTTTGCTACTCCATATTTCCTTGCTTGTACATCTGGAATGCCGAACAGAGAGTGAGACAAACTTCTGAAACAGGGAGGCCAGAGACATTTCACAGACTTTATGAGCCATCAGATTGTGCAGCAATGCTACCATCCATTGCACTGACCTTGTGATCCATCAAATTGTAACCCATTCCAATCATGCATCAAAGCCACCAACCAATTGCAGCTGCAACCTCTGTTCATACTGGAAGCTGGCCACCCCAGCCATAATTAAAAACACCGAGAACACATCTTTGTGCATCCCATGTTTAAAACATCAAGAAAACCAACACGCGATGAATCTGGTTTATCTTGGAAGCAAAGAAAAACTGTGGGGGAGCAGCTGGGCTGGGACAATCTCAGCAGTAGCCTACGGAGGATGGACTGCAATCAGGAGAAACTCTACAGCACCCTGAATAGGCCTCTGGACACGAACACCATCCAATCCTCCAGTACAAAATGCAGCTGGCTCCGGCACTAAATGAATACAAACACCAGCCAACCTCGCAATCACCATTCCAAGGCCGGAGCTGCTCCAAGAGCTGAACGATGGAGAGCAGATTCATAGATTGATAGATGCTCGAAACTCAAGATGCTTCCTGACAGGCTGGGACATGTCACCACCCTCCGAGAATTGCAGTTGGCAAGTATGCCTGAAGAGTTCAAAACAAGAGTGCAAATGAATGAAGGAATGGACTGGTTTAAGATCTGACATGTATCCTCTCTCATCATCAAAGATTAGGACGGATAGATTTTTTATTATTATTAACTAGTTGAGTCGAGCATCTCTCCCTTCAATGATGGATGGATTGGATCGTACAACTATGTATCATGATGGCACATGTGTGATGTATAGATGAGCTTTATTGCACACGTCTGTGCGCTTAGCAAAACTATGTTCTTTGATTTTAATTTTAGGGAGGTGTGCATGTATAAGCTATCTATTTTTCTTCAAAATTTAGGCTGTTTGTGTAAATGTCCCCTCATATTTGTTGGCCAATCTTCTATGTAATTGATGTAATGAAGACTAAATGTGTTTAGATGGCTTGCATCTTTGTTAGAGCCTTGCCTCGTTGGTAGACTCTGCGGAGTTTCAACAGGGGGTCTTGGTTTCGAAACCCATCAGTGGTGAAAATCCATGCTGCTGACAGCACCAGTGGGTGTGTTGCATGACTGACTGGGTGGTGTGTTGCACGATTGACTGGGTGGGTGCATTGCATGACTGAGAACCCCCCCCCCCCCCCCCCCCCCAACAAAAAAAAAGGTGAGGCCCGTTGCATTTTGTGGCACCCACCATTTTTTTTTTTTTTTATTTATCATTTCAATAAAGTTATAGGTGGTGTGCTCCCACCATTCTCCAACAAAAGTTTAGATGATTAGTATCTTTCTTTAGTCTTACAACCATACATATGACTTGTAAATGTTGGCATGTGGTTACTGGATTGGCGTCAAGAAGTCAGTGATTGATGGTGGGTTCAATTCACTTCTTTCATGATTTTCATAACTTGTTTATGTTGTTAGTTCATGATTTTCATAACTTGTTTATGTTGCTAGTAGAGTGTGGAGGTCTTTTTCCATCAAACAATGGTTTATATAGTGTTTGATGTAACTTCTTTTCATGTTACAATAGACTATAAGTTTTCATGGATTCCTAAATATTAGATATTGGAGTTAGTTTGCTTTTTGTGGAGGTCAGGTTCATGTCCCCCTTGTTATGTAATTTTTTCTTCAATGTATCAATAAAATTCAGTACGATCTAATCATTGTTCATCAAAGAGGTAGGAAACAAATGACAAAGGAACCTATTTTACTCAAACGAATAAGAGAAATAGGCCAACTTTAGTAGACTTGGTTCCAAGGCAAACCACACCCAATTCACATTAGGAATGGTGTACTCCAGTTTGAATTGGAGTTTGAAACCAAACTTCTCCTCAGGATGACCAATTAGTTTCTCCCACATTACATGGGACAACACTTAAAGACTCACACCACATAGATGAACTTTTCCATCCCATCTATACCATATAAAAACAAACCTTTGGAACAAAGGTCCAATAGTCCACTGAGTTTGCATTAGATATCATGTCTTCAAGGAAACTATTTTGGTCACATCACTATAGCTTCTTCTTCTTCTTCTTCTACTTTTTTTTTTTTTCAGCAAACTAGACAGCATAACCTTCTTAGTTTACACACATAATCATCATCAATATCTACAGCAAATTTCATCTTCATAATGCTCCACACATCATCCATCCAAAAGGACAACATAAGAAGGAAACATGGAGGGAGGGATGGAGGATTACACATTGAAAATGAAAAAGAAAGAAAACCCAAGAAGAAAAGAGTGATGATGATGGAGCAATCTAGGCCCTGGCCTCCATTGGAATTGTCCTTATCACAATCTAATGGTAAACTGGTGCAAATGCTGCTCCAATGAATGTGCCCACCCAGAATATCCAGTGGTCATCCCACGCATGGTCCTTGTTGTAGATGATGGCAGCTCGAAGGCTCCTGGCAGGGTTAATTTCAGTTCCAGTGATGGGGTGGTGGCCAAGTGCACTAGGAACACTACAAACCCAATTGGGAGCGGTGCAAGGATAGTCACATCAGAATCTTTGGCATTTCTCTTAGCATCAATGACAGAGAAGACAGTGTAGACAAGCAGAAAGGTGCCCACAATCTCAGCACGCAAACCTACCCTCTGACCACACCAGCCCCACAAATTGCCTCCAAGCACTGCATCACCATGTAGAAAACAGCCCTTGTCAGGGACAGCTTCCTGGCAAGCAGCAGCACAAAGGTCCCAGCTGGGTTTTGGAGTCCACCTGAAATCTCAGCTGCGATCAAGGCAAAGATCATGGCACCAAAGGCCCATGCAATCGCCTGAAATACTCACACTGGCACACACATGGTAGGGGACCTTTTGACACCCATGACAGTGAGGATGTTGATGTAGAGGAATAGGAAGATAGGCACAAACCTTGCAATCCCAGCCATCCAAAATGACCATTAATTGAACTCACCAGGCTCAAACAATTGTGATGTGACTAACAGGGTGGGTGGGTGGGTGTATTAACAATGTGCTGGTGGTGGCTCCTTGTAGTCCTTGTCTTAGCTCTGTGCTGCTGTGTCCCTATGGGCTACCTCTTTGAGAAACTTGTTTGCTCCCAGCTTCACTGAGTATAGATATCCTTTTGGTGACTCTGTAAATTGATAATATAAATAGATATGCTAATATTGGAAGGTTAACATTCTCTAATTGAGATGAACTTTTCAAGGTTGCCCATATATATGAGGTGGACCTAATGGACAGTCGATGGTTTGACCGTCTGCTTCTGGAAGCATTGCACACTAAGGCCATGTCTGGGATACCAAGGAATCCATTACAAACAATGGAAAAGGAAAATAATTTTCCCTTGATGTTTACAACTTGTCTTGTTTAGATAATAAAGAAAAGAGTCCAGAGGATCCGGATTCTAAAGAAAAAGATGGATTGCACAAAGTAATTATTAGACTTTTTCATAATTTAAATTCTTAACAAAAAGATAAAAAAAAAAAAAAAAAAAGTGTGACCCTTATGAGAGTTATGATATTTACACTTGCTACCCAAGCAAGAACACAACAACTGCAATCTATGTTTCAATAAAACAAAAAAAAAAAAAAAAAGGAACTCACGTTTCAACACGACACTTGCTACCCAACCTATTTCACAAAAAGAACAAGAGAAATGGGTCCACCATCCTGCATCACATCCAAAGTAAACCTTTGACCTAGCTGCAAAGAGATTGACTAAATGCATCTTTGACTTTCTACATCCTATCCAAACCCTTAATCTAGACATGGAAGGGTGCCACTGGTTCCACCTAATAGACAAAGAGTTCATCCTTGAAAGGCCAACATGGCTGGATGGGTCGATGATCAGAATCATCTATTTGGACAGGACGACCGTGGATAGGGTCATGATCCAAAATGAATGCCGACTAATGATGCTGACCATCTGATTGGTGGTATCCAAAAGGATAGTTGAAATGAAGAAAAAAAAATAGTAAAATAAAAAATTAAAAAAAAAGAGTCCCATTCAACTCAAAATTTTCAACTAAAAAAGAGTTTTAGATAGTCATCCATCCATGGTTAAACCATCGTTGTTCTGCTGCTGCAGGAGATCATGGCACTTACCCAATCCGAACACCTACAACGAATGCTGACTGAGCCCACCCATTTTGGCTACTCCATATTTCCTTACTCGTACATCTGGAATGCCGAACAGAGAGTGAGACAGACTTCTAAAACAGGGAGACCAGAGACATTGCACAGACTTTATGAGCCATCAGATTGTGCAGCAATGCTACCATCCATTGCACTGACCTTGAGGCCACCAACCACTTGCAACTGCAACCTCTGTTGATCGTGGAAGCTGGTCACCCCAGCCATAATTAAAACACATTGAACACATCTTTGTGCATCCCATGTTTAAAACATCGAGAAAACCAACAAACAATGAATTTGCTCTATCTTGGAAGCAAAGCAAAACTGCGAGGGAGCAGCCAGGCTGGGAGAATCTCAGCAGTAGCCTACAGAGGACGAACTGCAGTCAGGAGAAACTCTTCAGTACTCTGCATAGGCCTCTGGATACAAACACCATCCAATCCTCCAGGACAGGATGCAGACTCTAGCACCAAATGGATACAAACACCAGCCAACCTTGCAATCACCATTCTAAGGCCGGAGCTGCTTCAAGAGCTGAATGATGGAGAGAAGATTCATTGAATCACCTGAACAAGCTATGAGCCTTCTACATTGATTCTGCTGGAGAAAAAAAAAAAAAAAAATCCTCAGCCACCTAGAAGAGCTGCCTGAACTGACCCACAAAACCCTTGCCACAAACCACCCAAAACCTTTTCAAATCATCAGCATCTATATGAGATGGTACTGTTTTCATGCATAGAGAAACCACTGGACCTGCTTGATTTCCGATCTAATCTCATCGAGCTATGATTAATAGGTTCTAACTTAGAGCAAGACCCGATGGGAATTCTTGAGAGGTTGCCAAACCATCGGATTCTCAAATTATGTACAAGTTCTTGTGTGGAAAAGGAAATGGTTTTCACAGTCAGAGGATTTCCTCTGATTGAAGTTTACGTATTGGATTTCTTGAATTAGAGGAATGGAGAGTGGAGGAAGGCTCAATGCCGAAACTTAGATGTTTAGAGATTGATAGGTGCTTGAAAGTGAAGATGCTTCCTGATGGGCTGCGACATGTCACCAACCTCCATGAATTGCAGTTTGCAAGTATGCCTGAAGAAATATTCAAAACAAGAGTACAAATAATATGTTCCAAGTTAGAGCAAGACCCGATGGGAATGCTTGAGAGGGTGCCAAAACCTTTGGATTCTCAAATTACTTACAAGTCCTTATATGGGAAAGGAAATTGTTTGCACGGTCAGAGGGTTTCCTCTGCTTGAAGTTTTACGTATTGGATTTATTGAATTAGGGGAGTGGAGGAAGGATCGATGCCAAAACTTAGATGTTTAGAGTTTGATAGATGCTCGAAACTGAAGATGCTTCCTGACATGTCACCACCCTCCAATAATTGCAGTTGGCAAGTATGCCGGAAGAGTTCAAAACAAGAGTGCAAATGAATGAGGGAATGGACTGGTTTAAGATACCACATGTATCCTCTCTCATCATCAAAGATTAGGAAGGATGGCTTTTTAATTTATTATTAACCAGGTGAGTCAAGCATCTCTCCCTTCAATTCCTTCTCCAACCAAATGTGTTATCATGCACATGCATGCATAGGATATATTGGCCCACTAAAATCTGTCCATCAGTTAGAGCACTCATCGTCTTAAGGCTTTTGGAGCTAAAGGTGCTGTTGATCCTTGGTCTCACATTGCTGAAAAGGATAGGATCCATGATTCACACGCATCGTCCCCTCTTTTTTTAATTAATGGGTGTTTTCATCAGTCAAAAGATACAAGTAATCACAAACACAAGAAAGCTAAACGAGGAACTATACAGAGCCATGAAATAAATTGAAACCAAGAACCTAGCAATAGCATTGTACAAAAAAATCATACCATCCCGATTTATCTTACAATTACTTCCCTGAGTCACTGCCCTTTGCTTTCCCATAGGATCGCTTCCCAGCTCACCTAAAACTGATTCCGCCAAATTCCCTTTGCCTGATTATCAAATGAGGTCCTTTGCACAATCAAGCTGAAAAATTTGTTAAACACTATCCTAGAGGAGCACTCTTTCCTTTGAAAATACGATCATTTCTCTCCTTCTACGGTGACCATAGTGTCGCTTTTAGAGCACACAGCCACATTATCCTTCCCACTAGCTTCCACTTAGATCCTATCCACTCTCAGTGAAGCTCCTCCACTTGTTATCCGAATGATCTAATTCACCCCGAACTCTCTGAAAAATGTTGTCCACAGTTGATATGCATAGTTACAATGTATCAATAACCATGAGCAATTCTCCTCTGCTTCACTGCACAGTGGACATCTGTTGGGCATTTGAATCCCTCTTCTCTGCAACTTATCTATGGTTAGATCAATGCCCTTTTTAAATGCTTCCAACAAACAAGATATTTACTTTCAATGGAACTCCTGCCCAAACTACTGAAGCCTATTTCACCCTTGAGGAAGTGCTATTCCCACATGCCTTTGGCCTAGGGGTGCAACTCGGGCTGGTTGGGTCAGGTTGAGGGTCAACTCAAGCCCAACCCAAACTCAAAGAGGAACCAACCTGCAACCCAACTCGACCTGAATTCCAACAGAAGTGCCCAACCGAAAGTCCTCTATACTCTACCCAAACCAATTACATGTGATTGTTTCCAACCCATCTTGAATCCGTTCATCCCGAAGCCAACCCAAATTCAAATCGGGTTGGGTTTTGTCAAAATGAACCCAACCCAAGGCCCACACCCAAAGGTGGCCTCATCACTAGAAATGTCCATACTATTGGTGTTACTGTGATGTGCTCCAGTCCAAAAGTCACATTCACTAGATGATTCTGCCCCATGATATGTATACTTCAATGTGGAACATTCAAAAGGAAGTATGCAGCAGCCTGCATTCAGGTCGGCTGAATAATCCTCTCACAGCTCATCCAGTCAAGATAATTGCAATCAACGACGGGCGAATATCCTTAGATTACTTATATCATGTTTCTGGTTGTATAAAAAATATATTGAACTTGCAGAATCTTGCCAAGCAGAAAATGTTGGCATGTGATGACCAGATTGGAATCTTGAAGTCGGGTGATGGCGGTTTGAATTTGCTTCTTTCATGGTTGATCATTATCTACATTGTAACGGGTAGAGAGAGTGTGGAGATCTTTGAATGTAGTGTTTGAATAATGATTTTTGTTGTGTTTGAATGACACTTCTTATTTCCAAAGAATGAAATGTGCTACCTATCTTGGGATTCACAGCTGCATTATCGCATACACCTTGAAGCCGCTCATGCTGGTTCACTGCGGCATTTTCACAAACACCTAGCATCTCATCGTGCTATCCAATAGACACGTGTCGGAAGATCACGTCGTACGAACGAACGAACGCGTGACTATGGGCGCGGCTTCGGTTGATCCCAGATCTACCAAGGTCGCTGGATCACTGGCTGTAGGGCCCACCTTGATTTATTTGTCTTAAATCCACGCCGTCCATCCGTTTTGACAGATGATTTTAGGGCATGAACCCAAAAATGAAGCACATCCAAATGTTAGGTGGACCACGCCACAGGAAGCTGCTTGACCAGTAAAAACTTCTTGTGGGCCGCAAAAGTTTTGGATCCAACTGATAATTGTGTGGTCGTCTTTGTGACATTATCAACAGGTTGGATAGCAAATAACAGTCCGGTGGCCCCCAAGACGTTTTTAATGGTGGGTATTCAATCACCACTTCTTCTTGTGGTGTGGTCCACCTGAGATTTGGATCTGCTTCATTTTTAGGATCATGCCCTAAAATGATCTGTCAAAAATGGATGGACGGTGTGGATTTAAGGCATATAGATCAGGGTGGGCCCCACAGTGAGGGATCCACCGAAGCCGCACACCCTGTGACTATTCGGCTATGTGGACGGAAGAGTTGGTATCGATGGGTAAACTTCGTTCATCAGCTGCACCACCGCCCATGTTAGGCCTGACTACAAGGTCTCGTGAAGAGTTCATATGGATGGGATCCACCTCCTTCATCAGCTGCAACATTCAAGAGCATAGTTAGGTTCACCTAAGCTCCCTGTGGTGTGGTTCAATTGAGCCTTAGACCTGACTCATTTTAAAAATCATACGGAAAAATGGATGGATGGCGTGGATGAATTCCATACATCATTGGAGACCCTACTGAGTCCCTACCTGGACAAGTTGGTCCAGGCGGGTGCAGGACGCAATCCGCTTATTTACTGCCCATTGCATCTAGAGGTGGGCACAAACCAAGCCAGCTAGAGAGCTAGAGAGCTCGGATTGTTGGACATTTTTTATGGGATGGTTTGGAATTAGTCAATATAAAGCTTGTCTTTCAACAAATGTCCATGACTCAGACCTTACAATCCTTCAAATAATAGAAATTTCTGGCCGTGCATGAATTAGTAGCAGTGAGTTTCACAATTTGATAGGTTTAATATGAGCTAATTTTTATTACATGCATAATGTCTTAGTTTAGTGGCTGTGTATATGAAGTGTTACATGCTGCCAAAGTATTATATTTTAATGCTGCCTTTTCTGAGGGGAGTGGATTTGATGACGCCCTGGTAACAGATTAGTGGGTGAGGACCTGGCCATGGGGACCACCTTGATGTATATGTTCTGTATCTACACTGTTCATCCCTCAAGTGGGCCACACCATAGAAACAGTGGCAATTGAAAGCCCACCATTAAAAAATTATTAGGGCTCACCATAATGTTTATTTGTCATTCCAAACCTGTTCATAATGTTGCACAGACCTGAATAAAGGGAAAACACAGGTATCAGCTTGATCCAAAACTTTTGCCGCCCACGGAAAGTTTTTAATAGTCGATCATGACTGTTTCTTATTATGTGGGCCACCTAAGGTTTGTATGTGCTATCTTTTTAAGCTCATCCACAAAAATGAGCTGGCAAAACAGATGCTCGGCATGAATATACAAAACATAGATCTAGGTGACCACAACGGTCAGGGACTCACCCATTATACTGTTACCCAATATGTCACCTGATCGGAACCCTTTTACTAGCAGGAGGTTCAAGGCAGAGGAAGATTCCTGCGGAAAATTCCAGCTAACAAGATACGCCTGATTTCTCTCCCAAATAAATTGTGTATTAGGTAATACGAACTTTTAACAAATAAATTGTGTATTAGGTAATACGAACTTTTAACGTAGAGAACTTCTTGGGCCCTACAATGATTTATGTTTTAATTAGATCCACACCATCCATCAACTTTTATGGATCAATCTAAAGCATAATCCTAGAAATGAGGACACATCCAAAGGACCACACCACGTAAAGTAACGGGGTTTGAACGACTACTGTTGAAACCTTCCAAGGGCCCATTGTGAGGTTTATTTGTTATCTAACATTTTCATAAGTGATGTAGGGAGAGAACCTCTTGATCGAGGGTGAGGATCGAGCATATTTATGGAGGAGATGGATAGGAAGAAGACTCAGAAGAAAAGACCACCAACAGCATTTATCGGTCGGCCGGCGCCCCTAATCGGTCGACCGAATTTAGACCGAAAAGGCCCCCAATTTACTGGACTAGTTTAAGTCCTTTGTCAACCGACTAACTAGATCCCGTCGGCCAACCGACTTCCAACTTTGGCCGACTGACGGCCCCCTATCGGCCGACCGATGGCGTTCCACAGATTTGTGCAGATTTTTCGATTTCTTTCTATTTTTTAACAAGTTTGTTTCCGTTTCTACCTAGGACTCTTGTCTTTGCGAAATTAGGGTTTTAGAGTTGGGTTACTGTATAAATAGTTGTTTAATTTCGTTTATTATCATTCATCTTTGATTAATACAAAATTTATTGAGGTTTTACTTTGTTTTGCTCATGGATTCGAGTATTCCTTCATGGATTCAAAGTAGAATGGTTGAGGAGTCCTAATAGCTTCGTGGATTTGTAGTAGGTATCTTGTGAGAGAGACGGTGGTCGATCTCACCCCATCTACGCTACACCAAGTTGGTATCAGAGTGAAGAATCTCCTCGGGTCAATTCATCTTTGCAAAGGCAAGGACAAAATTCCTGTGGATGGTGATCTAGGGAATCATTATCCTTCGGAGAGAATGGAAGCTCTCCAATGATAGAGACGGGAGACGATGCAAGGACTACAGGCACACCTCTACTATTCTGCGGATTCGTCGATTCTACCATGCGTTCAAGGTAACGTTTAGCCTCTCATGGTTGCTGGACTAATCAATCAAAGATATCGACCCTGTAGGAGGGCGATGGATCTTCCTATCTTCAATGGCAGGGATCACATCAACGAATGGCTCTATGAAATTGAATATTTCTTCAACTATATGCGGATTCCAAAAGAAATGAGGGTTCTAATCGCATCATTTTAGTTGATGGATGACGCTTATGATTGATGGGAATATATTCAGTATTGTCGGGAGTAAGAAGGGAAACCACCAATTCTTTCGTGGCCGTAGATGAAGCGTCACCTACTGGCCCGTTTTCTATACAACAAAGAATATCTTGATAAAATGGAGTTGCAATAGATCCTCGGCCCCGTCAGCGATGCACATGTCGTGTATGCGAAAACATAAGACTATCAGCAGTACACATATGTCATTTATGGAGACACAGGAGAACCTCTCGAAACTTTTAAAGTGGAAGAGAATCTTTTGTGCCCACTCCAGGTCAAGCTGATGATCCGTTGAGCCACAAGAAATCGAGATCATAGAAGGAAAAAAACGATATTCATTCCCCCCCTTATTTTCTGATGATGATCAAGTTCTTCCGGAAGTGGAGGAGATCGTTAATTATTCTAGAAGTTGTGAACAAGGAAGCAGATCCTGTAAAAGCTCCAGAAATTGTGGATCTGGATTTGTAGGAATCAAAGATCATCTTAGAAGATGTCGCGCCAGCATTAGCATTGCCAGAGTTCGAGGTGATCGTGGACATTGAGTTCTTTGATGATCTATGTTCTATGCAGGTGATTAGCCTCTATCAGATCAAGCCGTCTTCAACAACACGAATGGGATGACAGTTTCGTTTACGATTTTCTTTGTTCACATCGAGACAAAGGCGGTAAGGATTGTTACAGTATGTCAAGGAATGCCCGACGACACATATCGCCAACCAAGTCCGATGGAGAATCTAACCATGAATCACAAGCCAAGACCATGGAAGAAGTCGAAAGCGGATCACTTCCCTAGCCTGAAACGAAACTCGAGGACGAATTTTCCTTAAGTGGGGGAGACTAATGTAGGGAGAGAACCTCCTGATCGAGGGCGAGGATCGAGCATATTCATTGATGAGATGGATCGAAAGAAGACTCAGAAGAAAAGACCACAAACAGTGTTTATCGGTTGGCTGACGCTCCTAATCGGTCGACTGAATTTAGGCCAAAAAGGCCCCCAACTCGCTAAACTATTTTAGTCTTTTGTGATGGCTTCCGGCTGTTGCTAATATTATAATTACTGGAAATTAGCGACAGTCCATAGTCATCACTAATCTTATAATTACGAAAAATTAGTGATGGTCTGTAGGTATCGCTATTTTTTCTCACATACCATACTACGGCGGATAGATATATCCGCCGCTATAAGTATTGACCTATAACGGCAGATAGATAATCCGTTGCTATAAATGTTTTCGTTAGATCCGCCGCTATATTTGGTAAAAGTGGCGGCAGTATTATCCGCCACTAACTTCAGCGGCGGACGTGTTATCGTCGTTATAGAAACATCGACGGCACACTTACCGACAGATATCTTATCCACCGTTGCACCACCGTTATAGTTTATAGCGACGGACATGTACCTTATAGCAGAGGATTTATCCACCCCTATAACTGCCAACTATTGTAGTGTGGTAGACGGTGAACTCACATTTAAGGTATGGTGCTACTTCAGTCAATATTTTGATATCTCGTTTATTCTAGGCCAATCAGCCCTCGCTCATGCTACACAATGGTGGCATGCCACATCATCTCATATAGTTTCTTGTTGCTTCGAGGCATCCTCACCAATTGAATTTTCTAGGACATTTGGAGGGCTAAAAATGAGGCTAGTTTTAACGGTACGAAGCTAGGTGTGTAGAGGGTCATTATGAGGATTAAAAGATGGCTACTACTTATCTGATATAGGCAAGAACCCCTTGATGAAGGGAGTGGATCAAGCACATTCCTATCGCACACGGATCGGACAAAGATCAAGGAAAATTTGACAAAATCGACAATTTTCGCATGGATAGACCAAAAGAAGGCGAGCCGTAAATCAGCCATAACCGCGTCAGTGGTATCAGAGTGAGGAGTTCCCTTTGGCCGATGTCTCTTTACAAAGGTGTGGACAAAATCCCTACTGACAGTGATCAAGGAATTCAATATCATTTGGACGGAATGAAAACTCTCCACCGGGGGAGACGGAAGATGCTACAAGGTATACAGGCTTCCCTCGACCGTTTTTTTGATACATTAATTCCGCCACGTGCTCAAGGCTACATTCAGCCTCTTATGGTCACTGAACAGAATCATAGAGATGCATACGCTTATGATGATAATCAAGTACATTGAGTGGATCAAACAGATCGATCCTACAGGGAAATGATTGATCTTCCTAGGTACGATGGTCGGAGTCACATCGACGAATGGCTCTTTGAAGTCGAACGCTTCTTCAACTACGTGCAGATGCCTAAGGAGAAGAAGGTTCAATACTTGACATTAAAGTTAAAAGGGGGTGCTTTAGCTTGGTGGGAGCAACTCCGAAATCAACGGATGCAACAAATGAAAGCACCACTTCGTTCATGGAAGCGGACAAGGGAACGACTATTGGAATGTTTCCTATATATGCACCATTAATCATGAAGATCAAGTCGTGCGGCGGAAGGCTGATGGGATCAGACAATGCTCCTCCCATGGATAACTGATCCGAATCTCGAACTTATAGGGACTCCTCAACCTATCCTTGTTGAATTCATGACGGGATATCTTGAATCCACGAGAGATTCTCTTCGAATCCACGAAGAACAACTTGAATCCACGAGTAAATAAGATATAAACTCAAAAACCTTGTTTAAAATAATCAATGTATGTTTAAAACGAAATCAAAGCAACCTTAAATAGCAAACCAAACCCTAATCTATGTAGCCTAGGTTTCCTAATTGCAATAGAAAAGCAAATAAAATGAAAATCGCAAAAATATTACCTAAAACAGAAAGTTCTCGTGCACACACTATGGTGTTTTTGGTAGATGAACTCGTGTTTCGGCCACAAGTGCACTGCCTTGTACAACCAAAGACAATCCTTAGTCTCCTTCAAGCCATTCGGTCCCGTCATCACCCTCAACATCTTGCTCAATTTCAATAATATTTTTCGGTTCAGCTTGTACATCTTCTGTAGGGACAACTATGTTAGCTGTAGGCCTTTGGGGACATGTGTTCGACAAGTGTCCCGGCTATCCACACCTAAAACAATGATCGGGCCTCGGTCGTCCATAGGGGTTTGGAATCTTACTTGAGTCCAGTGCAATGGGTGCATGCTTGGGTCTTATAGTAACATTCCCCATTGCACGAGCTGCAACAACGGTCGTTTGAGGTGAATCTCCTGAGGGCTCTTTTCCCTTTAACAAAATTGAGTCCTGAGCGGGACCCGTTGGAAGGTGGGATTGAGATGGGGCCCTAGAAAGTTGTGTCTCTGCCCTTGTGGCTAATTGGATGACTTCATCCATGGTCCAAACCGGAACTAGTTGAACTCGGTCTTAAATCAGAAGTCGCAATCTGTGGACAAAGCGCGCTACACGCTGGGATTCAGATTCGGTCAAGTCATTGCGCGTTCCCAAGCGTAGGAACTCACCCAGATATTCCACTACGGACCTATTTCCTTGCCGACAATTCTGGTATTGCAGGAATAGAATCTGTTCATAGTCGTCAGGGAGGAATCAGGACTGCAATAGGCATTTCATTCGAGGCCATGATTGGATGGGTGCCTTGTTCACTCAATCTGGAGTTGTTCCCACCATGCTAATGCACCAGATTTCAGTTTATAGGCGACTAATTTCACTTGTTGCTCTTCTGGTACCTCCATGTAATCAAAATACCATTCTACTTTGGATAACCAATCAAGGAACTCTTCAATGCATAACAGGCCATTAAAGCTAAGGAGTTCAGCCTTACCTCGATAGTTTCTGTCAAAATGATCGGTGCATTCATCTCCATAAATGGGGCGTCGATTCATGAGGCCCCCGATCCCGTCGTCACTGGAGCTTGAACCATCTGGGGTAGCCCTATGATGTGCTGCTGGAATTACTCTCCGAGCAATATGATTGTACGGTACAACAACCACAAGGGGGTAGAACTTCGCGTAGGGCTCGAGGTGGGGGCAAGCGTTGCGGCGAGACAGTCGAACGAAGCTTGCAACCCTTGCATAGCTTACAGATGTTCCCATCGAAACTCTCGAAATTCTATCGTTATCAGTGGCTGATCTCCCAAATCACCACCTATAGGGTTGTCATCGTTGTTTGCACTAGAAGCCATCTCTCCGAGGAAAAACCTCTCTCTGATACCAACTTGGTGCGGTTGAAGGCGGATGAGATCGGACAATGCTTCTCCCACGAATAACTGATCTAAATCTCAGATCTACAGGGACTCCTCAACCTATCTTCGTCGAATCCACAGCGGGATATCTCGAATCCACTAAACCTCCTCTTCGAATCCACGAAGAACAACTCGAATCCACAAGTAAATAAGAGATAAACTCAAAACCTTGTTTAAAATAATCAATGTATGTTTTAAATGAAATCAAAGAAACCTTAAATAGTAAACCAAACCCTAATCTACGTAGCCTAAATGTCCTAATTGCAATAGGAAAGCAAATAAAACGAAAATCATAAAAATATCACCTAAAATGGAAAGTTCTTGAACACACACTGTGCACCATCCAGCCGGTCAGTCAGGGGCTCTGACCGGTCGGTCTAGGGCTCCGACTGATCGTTTTGGGCTCGAAACAATCAAGAGAGTTCTGGGGGGCCCTGGACTTAATCTGACCGGTCGTCAGGGGGTCCGACCGGTCGGTAGGGGTCTTTTGCCACCGTTTTCCCTAGCTCTTGCCTTGCTTCCAGGCCCACTCCTAGGCCCTCTTCCTGGCTCTTGCCTTGCTTTGATCGAGAGGTTTCCTCGCTGCATCATCAAGTAATATATCAACAATCCCACAACTTGTGGCAAGAATCATGACTAGTTGAGACGAAGTTGCAACAAATCACCAGTTCCGTCAACCGCACATATGTCATTCATGTAGACACAGAAGAACTTTCTCGAATCTTTTCAAGTGGAGGGGTAATCTTTTGTTTCTGGTCAAAATCTCATCGATGACTCTGATGGGGTGAGCGAGATTCTTGGCTTAGAAGAGGAACATGACAAACAACCCACAATCGTCTTAGAAATTGTTTAAAATTATGAGGTGGAAGAGATTGTTACCCCAAATGTGATGAACAAGGAGGATGATCATGTAGCTATTCCAGAAATTATGGAGCCCATTTTGTAGGAATCTATTAACATCACAGATGCTTCCACACCAACAAAGAAGGAACTCGAGACAATCGTAGTCGCCGAACTTTCTAATGATTTGTTCCTTATGTGGGAGATTATTCTTTCTCAAATTGAGCCTGTCCTCACCAACACGACAAATTCATCTATCAACTGGTCACAATCTGAGAAGGAATTAGAAACTTTTATTGTCGTGTACCAAGAAGTGATCAAGGATATGAATCGCGGACCAAGCCCATTGAAGAATTTGTCTATGTATTGTAAATCATGTCCGTTAAAGAGCTTCAACGTGATTCAAGACCCAAGTTCAATGCATAACTCGAGGATGAGTTATTTTGAAATGGAGAGGTCTAATGTAGGACAAGAACCCCGTGGTGAAGCCTGTGGATCAAGCACATTCCTATCACAAATGGACCGGCCAAAATTAAGGAAAAGTTGACAAAATCGACAATTTTCACATGGATGGACCAAAAGAAGACGGGTCGTAAATCAGCCATAACTTTTGATTCGGGAGGAGTTACGAGGCGCATAGCATATGGATTCCAACTGAAATTTCCTTTTGGTGTAAACTGACCCACTATAGTGTTTAGTAGGTCATGTTTGTCCGTTTCTCCAGAAAACATGCAGTTACAGTAGAAAAATGAAATTTTAGAAAAAAAAAACTGTTATTTTTAGTAATTTCGAATTTTAGTGTGTTTCCTCTTTTTTTTTTTTAGAGTTTTTGTTTAATTAGGAGTTTCTATTTTTGTTTAAAAATGAGTTTTAGTAGTAGTCATTAATTAGGATTTTACTATTTTAGTAACTTTCTATTTCAGAAAACTTATTATTTTTAGTAGGTACAAATTAGGGTTTGTTTAGGAGTATATAAGTATGTTAAATTCATTTTTAATGTTAAGTTTCATATTATTATTCAATAAAATTTTGGTTTTTACCAATTTTTTCTCGTCGATTCGAGATTTTCCCTCGTCGATTCGAGGAAGTCCGGCTGAGGAGTCCTAGAAGCCTTGTGGATTCAAGGTAGTTATCCTATGAGGAAGATGATGATAGACCTCACCACATCCCCCTGCGTCATTATCAGTCGTAAACTTCTTTCTCTCAAGGATAACATGCTCTCTAGAAGGATAGCGTGTCGGGACTTAGAGCTAGGCATAGGATCCGATAACTCGACAACTTGACAACTCAACTCGTCCGACTAGGCTTAGACCCGACTTGTTCCGAACCGAGTATAGATGCTCAATCTCATCTAAAACCGAGTCAAGTCCTGGTCCACCAATAATCCGACTTGACTCGACTCAGAATCCGACTCTATCCGACTCGATTTTGGGTAATATATAAGGAAAAAAAGCCTAAGTTCCTACGCTTTACAGCCGCACCCGACCCGACCTTGACCCCGACCTCGACCCGAACTCTCCTCTCTAAAAAGAAAAAGCCTTCTTTCGAATTCCATCTCTCTCTCTCTCTCTCTCTCTCTCTCTCTCTCTCCTTCTCTTCCCCTCGATCAATTCGAACCTCCACGAAGATGAGAGGTGGTTTTAGGGTTCCAATCCCAAATAACTTATGAAAGACTATCCAAACATCAAAGAGATTGCTAAAATAACATAGATAATGAAATTTATACATAGGTGAGTCTTTTCCTCGAATTTTTTTATTTATTTCTAAACATATCCCTAAATTTCACACACTACATGACTGCGGGAACATCGAAGCAGCACGCAAATTGTTTGATGATATAGCTGAATGAAGCAAAGTGTCCCCTAATCATGATGATTTATAGGTATTCAAAATGTGTGGATGTTGATTCAGACCTCTGGATTATTTACGATTCATCAGAATAATATTGACACATATGTATGATTTTTTTTATTTTTATTTTTTGCATTTTTGTTAGATTTTTTTGAATGAATGGATGAACTCGACCCGACTTGGTTCTTACTCGATCCGACTCATCCTTGTGACTCGGGTCGGTTTAGTCCAGACCATGAACAGGTCGGATCAGTTCAGGCATGCCCGACTCAGTACCAAGTCGAGTCGAGCTCGAGTTAGGCCTTTTCCACAACCGGATCGGTTCGGGTCAGCCTAAACTCAGTCTGACTCGACTCGATGCCCAACTCTATCGGGACCTGGGGTTGTGGTCATGGCTAAGGGCCTAGTGTATCTCTTTCCCACCTGAAATGGAAATGCCATCTTCGAGGTGGGTGAAGGTAAATGTGGATGTGGATGGCTCTTCTCGGGGCAACCCAAGTCTCTTGTTTGTGTGTGTGTGTGTGTGTGGTGTGTGGGGGGGGGGGGGGGGGGGGGGGGGGGGGGGGTGGGGGGTTGAGGGGGTAGAGGTTAGAATGGTGGAGTCATCTTTTCTTTCGGTAAGGGGGTACCAGATCTTTTCTAATGGGGGTACGGGATTGTTTCTAATGTCCGCTCTGAAGCTAAAGCTATAGTGGATGCAGGCTCTCTTATGTGTGGATTGTAGCCCTGACAAGGTGGTTCTTGAAAGCGACTTTAAGTTTCTTGTCGAGATGCTCAACTAAGAGAACCTGCCTGGCTGGAAGTAATGGTAATGGAGGGCTCAGGTTTATGGTCACAAGAAAAACCTCTACGTGGTGATTACCTAGGCCCCTAGGGAATTTAATTTGGTGGCTGATGCATTGGCTAGGCTTGGGCGTGACTCCCAGCTCTTGAAGGTTTTTGACAGAAAGTTTGCGTTGCTGAGATTTGTCTGAAGTCTTCTGTTTGTAGATAGGTTGGGCCTAGACAATATTAAAAAAACCTTGCGGCCGATTGAGTCTTATAGATGATTACGATAGGCATCCTGTGGGGGTTTTTGTGCCTTTGGGATGCCCAAATGTGCATCCTTCTGTTCAGCTTGTGAATAAATTGATCCTTTTTCAAAAATAAAATAAAAATACATGGAGGTGGGCCTCACTAAAAAGACTTGACTGAATATGTGCCAGTGGTTCCACATCATTTTCATTAATTGACAGAAGGGCCCACCATAGCAATGATCATTTGGAAAAGCTGATAATGAGACAAGGTCGATAAGGATATGCACGTGGTCACTCTCTAGTGGTCCTCTCCCACGAAAGACCAACTCGATTGATTAAATAAATAAATAAGAGATTTTTATGGCAAAATTCCCAAGGAATTTATATTTTACTAAATATATCCTCCACAGTTAGAGAGACTAGATGTATGTGCTTTTTAAGGGATGAAATTACAAAATTATCTCATTTAATTTTTTTTTCTTTAAAATCTGGTGAAACTTAAAGACTTATGGGACATACTTGGTATGTGAATAAAATCCATCCCGTCAGATGCATGCACCATACCATGGCGATAACACAAATAAAACATCAGGTCAATCAAAATTGTAAGATGGGGCTACTCTAGAATTGGGATATTTGAATGGTATATATTATTTTTTATGAATTGCCCCACCTTACAGTTAGATTTACTATATTTTTGGTTGATCTAATAATAATGTTGTAGTGCATTAGTTGGACAAGTTGGATGTGAGATGCCTACCATGTGGACCCACAACTTTTGATTTTCAATGTTGTTGTAAAGAAAAAGCAATCAAAGGAAATTATTTCTCTCCTTAAGAGGGACGGCTGGGGAAAGAGGAGTTGGTGGAGTCACTATTTGGTAAAATCCAATTCCCGTGGAATTTTATGGTAAAAAATTTCAACTAATAATAATAATAATAATAATAATAATAGTACTGAAGGTACCATCAATTGAAAAATTCAAGGAAAGAGATGTCCGATGGAAAAGATGTAGCATCAGTTGAAAATTTTAGAGAGAGGTAGCATCAATTGAAAAATCCAGAGAAAGAGAAGTGAAATGGAAAAGCAGGTACCATCAATTGAAAATTTCAGAGAAAGAGAGGGGCAATGAAAAAGCAAGTAGCATCAATTGAAAAATTCAAAGAAAAAGAAGTGAAATAGAAGAGCAGGTACCATCAATTGGAAAATTCAGAAAAAGAGAGGGGCAATGGAAAAGCAGGTAGCATCAATTGAAAAATTCAGAGATAGAGAAGTGAAATGGAAAGGCAGGTACCATCAATGGGAAAATTCAGAGACAGAGAGGGGCAATGGAAATGCAAGTAGCATCAATTGAAAAATTCACAGGAAGAGACGTGCAATTGAAAGCAACTCTCCAGCTACCACATCAGGGAAATGACTACTAACCAGGCTTGGAGGCAGCTTGGGTAGCTCCTAAAATATCCCTGAAAAAAAGTTAAAGAAAATAGATAAAAGTGGAAAGAAAAGAAAAGAACAAAAAGTGTTAAGGGGGTGTTTGTTTTTCAATTACCAGTACTATTCAGGGTAAATAAGTAATAATTATTTACTTATGTATTTACAGCGGCAAGGTTGACGTCCATAGAGAACTTGTTTGCAAAGCTTCTCACTTTGTTAATTACATTTGTACTATTTCTGCTCTGTGTATCCGTTCAACCAGCCCTTTTTAGGGCATGAGCCAAAATTGAGGAAATTTTGGTGAAGCTCGAGTGAACCACACCATAGGAAATGGTTGAATTGACTGAAAACTTCTTGGGGGCCATTGAAGTTTCGGATCAAACTAATATTTGTCCATACCCTTTATGCATGTTAGTGTGATCTTAATTATAATAGGTTGGATGATAGATACACATCCCATTAGGCTCTAAAAAGGTTATAATTTTGAATGGTCGACATCTTTAACCACCTTATTTCAAGCAGTGGCATGGTCCACGTCCACTTGAGCTTCCACTATGCCTCATTTTTTAGCTCATGCCCTAAAATTAGGTAGTAAAACGGATAGACAGCATAGATTACACACATATTACTTTGGGATCCATGAATTTTAATTGTACCTTATCCATGTTGGATTTCATGCACCTGGACATTATTTTCAAGGTGTAATTATGTGCGTATTTTCCTCTTAAACAAACACACTTCAACAGTCATTATTAGCAATTTCCATGTGAAGTTCAGCCTCTTGTAGTTATTGTACAGAACAATTTGATTGTTCATATGACACTCTCGGTGGCAAATCACATGGCTACTCTAGACTGTTCGAGCTCCAACGATGAGGAAGTCGGCAGCATCATGGTCTGATGTCCTGTTTATGGAGACGAATTTATAGATCGTGCTGAAAGAAACTATCGAGATAAGGCCAAACTTCACAGCTTTAATGGCCTATTATGTATAGAGGAGTTCCTTGATTGGTTAGCCGAGGTAGGAGAAGTATTTTGAATACATGGATGTGTCAGAAGAAAAGCAAGTGAAGTCGATCACTTATAAGTTGAAATTTGGTGCGTTAGTATCGTGGGAACAACTTCAGATGACCCGTGTTCGACAGAACAAGGCACCCATCTGATCTTAGCCTTGGATAAAGCGTCTCCTATGGGCCTCACTTCCTCCCTAACGACTACGAGAAGATTCTATTTCAACAATACCAAAATTTTTGGGAAGGAAATCAGTTCGTAGCTGAATATTTAGGAGAGTTTCCAACGTTTGAGAACATGAAATAACTTGTCAGAATCTAATCATAGTAAGTGGCGTTGTTCATCGGCGAATTGTGGCTCACGATTCAAGACCGGGTGCATATGATTCTGGTCTAGACCTTGGATGAGGCCGTCCAATTGACCATTAGGGCGGAGACGCAACTTATAAGGGCCCCTACACAATCTTACTTTACAATGAGTCCCATTTAAGATTCATCCCTGTCCAAGGGAAAACAACCCGTCGAAGATCGTCCTCAACCCGCTGTGGTCACAGCCCGTGCATTGAGTAGTGGTCCCCCAAGACCCCAACGTACAACAGTTGTGCTAGGCTCGAGTAAAATCCCAAACCCCTATGGTCGACTTAGGCCTAATTATTATTTTAGGTTTGGACAGCCGGTCCATTTATCAAACACATGTCCTCAGCAGCTTGTGGCTAACGTAACTATCACCATAGAGGATGCTCAAACTGACCCAAAAAAATTAACGAAACTGAGCATGCCGAGTAAGAGAAAGAACAGACCAAATGGATTCTTAGAGATCAGGGAGTGTCCCTGGTTGTGTGAAGGTAGATAGATGTACACACCAGAGTTGGGAGCCGATTCACAATGCCACAACCTTTTCACCAGATGCACAGTCAACGGGAATGTTTGTAGTGTGATCATTGATGGTGGAAGTTGTGAAAACATTGTATCAGAGATGATAGTTGAGAAGCTGAACTTAGAAACCATGCCACACCCATCTCCATACGCAATTAGATGGATCCAGAAAAATAGTGTGGCAACGGTAAATGAGTGATGCCTTATTTCTTTCTCAATTGGCAAGGCGTACAAGGATCAAGTGTTGTGTGAGATCATAGACATGGACGCCTCTCACATGATACTTGGGCGACTGTGACAGTTTGATCTGTATGTCATGCACCGGGGACGTACAACATCATCACATTCGTTAAAGATGGGAAAATATTGTTCTCACCCCCATGACACCGAAGGTGGACCACAAAACATCTAGAGTTAAGAGGCAATCTCTCCTTACCATACACAACATGAAAGAGAAGCCCCAGCGGAGAAGAAAGAAGGGCACACTCCCATACTAGAGCTGTACACGAGCTGAGCAGAACCGAGCTTTGCCCAGTTTAGCTCGGTTTGGTCAGCAGGCGACCTGGGCTTGAGTTTGGCTCGGCTTGGTCCTCGAGCCCAGGGGGTGGGCTTGGCTTGGTTTGGACGAGCTTCCAAGCTAAATTCGAGCCTGTCCGAGCTTCAAGCTTAGTTACTTTACCTGGTTGGAGAATGGAGAGAGATAAGATGACTCAAATAAGGGAGAGCCGGAGAGGGAGGAGATTATGCGGACGGCCGGAGGGGGTCGCTGCCGCTGGTCAGGCTGGGATTGCGGGGAGGGGCGGGCGAGTGGGTTTGGTTTTTAGCTTTTTAGGGTTAGGGGCGGGGCGAGTGGCGCTAGAAGAAAAGAAAAGTAATGGGGCCCGGGGCGAGCGGGCATTTAGTTAAAAATTATATATTTATTATATATTATATACCTATATATATATATATATATATATATATATATATATATATATATATATATATATATATTATTTTTAATTTAAAAATATACTGAGCCTCTACGAGCCGAGCCGAGCCGAGCCCAGGTCAGGCTTGAGCTTGGCTTGAATTTCCAACGAGCCCACATATTCGGCTTGGCTTGGCTTGAACCCACCCTCCGAATCGAGCCGAACCCAGCTTTTTCGAGCAGAGCCGAGCTTTTCGAGCTAGCTCAGTTCGTGTACAGCTCTACTCCCTAGGCGTCACAAAAGGAAGTTGATGTCACGACTCCCCCACTAAAGTTGAAGACAGTTCATGATCTAATGCCAAAGCGAAACTCGAGGACGAGTTTTCTTCAAGTGGGGGAGACTGAATGGTAGGGAGTGTTGACTCCCTAATTGAGGACAAGGATTGAGCACATTCGTGAGGGAGATGGACCGTGAAAAGATCAAGAAAAATGCCAGAAAATTCTTCAAAAGATAGACTCTATCGACCGATCGCACCCCCTGGTCGACCGGTCAAATTTCGACTGGAAAATTGCCAGCTAACTCGTTGGACTGTTACAAACCTCGAGCGACCGATCACCAATGGTCGATGACTAGTCGCCACTCATCAACGACTGGTCGACGACCCCCTAGAGACCGATCAACGATGCTCTACAGCTTTGCACGAAAATCCCTGATTTTCTAGATTTTTTTTTTTCCAATTTACGTGATTATTTCCTAGTTTGTTTAGGACTATTTTGATTACATTTTTAGGGTTTATCTAATATTGGTTTTATCTGTAAATAGTGGTTTAATTCGTGTGTTAAGGACGTCTTTACTTTGATTAATGAAAATTTCAGACTTTAATTTTTATTCTTTGTGGATTCGAAGTATCCCACGTGGATTCGAGGAAGACTAGTTGAGGAGTCTTCTATGAATTCAGAGTAAGTTTCCCGTGAGAGAGACGATGATCAATCTCACCCCGTCTATGCTACACTACACCACATTAGCATTGGAGCATGTGAATGGGTTGGAAAAGATCTTATACTAGCATTTCAGGCCACACATTTGTTTTGTAAATGGTAAGCCCACCTGGCGGGGTAGATCAACCTGATTTTTGAGCTAAGGCATGAATACAATGGTACATTTCTGGCTGATGCATTGGACCATAGACCTATGAGGCCATGAAGGCACGTGTGTCACATGTACATGAGCTTTATTACACACTTTAGAGAGGAAATACGATAGTGATCAGGTTTGTATGTCCATCCAATAGCAGGCACTCGTAAATTGTAGATGAGGCATATATTAATTTAAATCTAATCTAACACTAGTAATTAGAGATGTGGCTTGTGATGCAGCCCTGAATCTTGGTGGGTCCCACTTTGGTGAGGCTTGTGACAAATCCGACCCATTCACCATTTTACCCATCACAGTTAGGGAGTTGGCTTAAATTCGATGCTAATTCAATTTACAGGTGGTCCCATAGAAATAAAAAGTCAGATGGTGGGCTTTAATGGTCCACTGTTTCTTGAATTGTTGCCCACCTGAGCGCTTGATATGCCCCATCTTTCGGTACCCTAGGTAAAATGACCTAGAAAACCTTGTGGACGGAATAAATTTCTCTCGGACATCACCTTTGGGTTGAACCATCACCACAACCATCTCCAATGTAATCCGATACAGCCCTTAATCTTGGTGTGGCCCACTTTCGTGAGGTTTGTGACAAATCTAACCCGTCTACCATTCTTCACATCTCATTCTAGGGCATGGGACCAAAGTCGAGGTTGATTCAATGCACATGTGGGTCCTATAACATGAAAAATTTCGGTGCATGGTAGCTTCTAATGGTCCACCGTTTCTTGGATTATGGCCCAGTTGAGCACTAGAACTGTCTCATCTTTTGCTCTCTCAGGTAATATGACCTCGTACATCTTGTGGACGGTTTGGATTTCTATCAGACATCAAGGTGGGCCCCACGATCACTGCAAGCAGCTCCAATCTTATCTGACACCAGTCCAAAGGAATGTCCAAGATGTGCGAGGGGCACGGATTAGGTGTTACCCAGGAAACATCTTAATGGGTGTTACCCTTACTGTAGGACACACCTTGATCATGATTCCAAAAATTAAGCATATCCAATTCTCAGGTGGACCACACCTCAGTAAACAGTGATGATTGAAACATTTACCATTAAAAAACTTCTCAAGGTCCACCGTAAGAAGATTCATAATTTTTATTTACCATCCAACCCGTTGATAAGGTCAACCAGAACTGGATGAAGGGAAAATACAAATATCAGCTTGATCCAAAACTTTGATGTCGCAAAAAAGGCTTTTAATGGTTATTCACTGCTTTTTTTCAGTCATGTGGTCTACCAGATATATGGATCTGCTTAATCTTTGGGATAACGTCCTTAATGATCTGGAAAAATAGATGGACCGCGTGGATATGAAACATATTCATCAAGGTTGGCCCGTACATGATAAGGGTAACACCCACTGAGCTGTTACCCGGGTAACAGCTAATCCGCTCCGATGTGCGAGAGGGTCGCCTCATTATTAGGAGTGGATTAGGGGTGGCCTCGATCACACCAAACACCGTGCAACCTGACCGTAGGGACCATTTTGATGGGCTCATGTATATCCACGCCATCCACACTACGTGAAAAAGCACTAATTTCGACTCCGTCATTCGACGGTCCTGAAACCGTCGATATAAACGTCGTGAAAAATTCGACGGGTCCAGATCCCGTCGAATTAAGGACCTGAAATTTCGACTGATACTGGACCGTCGAATTAAGCTCAGTCGAAATTAAACGCCTAGAAAAAATTCGACGGTCCAAAAGACGTCCGAATTTAGGACCGTAATGTCGACTGTTACTAGGACAGTCGAATTATCTCAGTCGAAATTAATCACACGAAAAAAATCGACGGTCCAAAGACGTCGAATTTAGGGCATTAAATTAGACGGTTAAGGGACCGTCGAATTAACACAGTCGGAAATTAGCGCGCGGAAAATTCGTTTCGCGCGGACATTTTGGTTTACGCGCGAAAAAAGCGCCGGTCTAAAGCCGTCGAAATATGGCGTCTTAAAACGTCGGACGGTCTAGAACCGTCCGAATGCCTTGTAAAATTAACATTAAAAACAAATGTGATTTGAAAAAAAAATAACTAACATTAAAATAAAGGCAAACTAGGATTTTGAAAAAAGAAATGGGCGATATTTGAGAAAAATTGAGATTTAAAAATCACTGGGGTTTTGACACAAAAATTAACATTTGAATAAGAAAATTAAATATTTTTAGAAATTTTGATTTTAAGAAGAAAAAGTTTAAAAGTTTGGAAATTATTTGGCAATGTTTGAAAAAAAAAATATATTTTGAAAAAAAACAATTGAAATTAAAAAAAAACATTTTAAAAAATACATCTTGAAAAAATTGATATGTTTGAATAGAATTGATAAATTTGAAAAAAAAAATGTTTTATGATAAGTTGAAAAAGTTCAAAAGTTTGGAAAAAAAAAAAAACAATTGGGATTTTAAAATAGACTTAGATTTTGAAAAAAAAACTGAGCTTTTTAACAAAATTGAAATGTTTGAAAAAAAATATTTAAAAATATTTTTTTTGAGATGAAAAAATTAAGAAATTTGAATTGAGTTGACAAAATTTACTAGTGGACATTTATTGAATGGTTGAAAATAAAAAATTACAGTCATTGAGTTTATCATATTGGTTTATGCATACCCATAAGGTAATTCACTTGTACAAAAAATGGAGGGCCTAAGTATAATGATGTGTAATTACAAGAATAACTTATAATGATGAGATTGATTAAATTCTATAATCAGGTAATCGTAAAGTTGATCTGAACAGTTCAAATATATTTGGAACGTGCTGAATAGGTTTATAGAACAAAATTCAGCCCAATCTGACATGAAACGAATTAGATCTGTCCAAAAACACTCTTTAAATGGGCACGATTAGTTTGTCTAGATCTAGACAGATTTTGGACAATCTGATCGGTCAAGATTGAATTGTAAATGACTTCAGACGTTTAGATTAAATTTTAGTCAAATCTAACTATTGGATTGCAAGATATGACCCATCATAATGTTGATCAATTTTGTCCATCTATATCTTTCTCATTCGAATCCGATCAAGGTGAGTAGTGACTAGTCAAATTGAAGATATTGATGAGTAGAATAAAGTAATTACTGGATCAGAATTCTAAATTGATCCAAATGTTTTGTTCAAAATTGCATTGGGACTTGCTGACCTCATGAAAATCCAAGAAATGTGCAGTCATTGGACCCTAAACTCTAACTTAGCTGTTGAGATTTAGATTTTAAGTCTTGAGATTTGGTATGGCATCATAAAATGATATTACGAACAGATGAACGGGATATAATATGCATAAAATATTTCAACTTGGTACTCACACGATTAAAGTAGTGTGCATGGATTGGCTAGTGACCCTGACTAGGCACTAGTTAGTACTGATCGGTGCTCTATGGGCCCGACCATGATGTATGTGTTTCATCCACACCATCCATACATTTTTTCAAATTATTTTATGGTATGAGCCCAAAATTGAGATAGATCCAAATCTAAAGTGGGCCACATCATAAGAAATAATGGTAATTTAGTGCCTCACCATAAAAAATTCTAAATTGCCTATCTCAAGTGTACCATTTCTATGGTTCCACCATAATGTATGTGTTTCATTCACGCCATCTATACATTTTCCCAAATCATTTATGGTATGAATCCAAATCTCAAGTAGATCTAAATCTCGATCAGATGGACCCAATCACAAGAAACAATGTTAATTAAATGTCCACCATTAAAAGCTGCTTCGGGGTCACGAAAGTTTTGGATGAAGCTGATATTATACCGACTTGAAGAGGAATGCAAGGAACGATATGTGATCCACTGGATGAGATCTAGACCACTCACCGGGTCATCCATACGGAAGAATATCCAAACCTCAAAATTCTCATAGATCAGACCGTCCCGCGTCCAAGAGCACAATTAGGAATCCATACCTTGGAAGAGTATGATGGTTCATGCACATGCACCGGGAAATCGTACATGTGGCTTGCAAATGACTAATGGATGCCCCCACCATAGATGGATCATAAAGTAAATTAGTTATCCGTTTGGTGGACAGTAATGGATGATAAAATTAAAGACTGATTTTGATAAGACCCTAGCCCACCCAAGCTGGTGCGGCCCTTACCGTGGAGTTACCATGGGGACCACCTTGATGTATGTATTATGCATCCACACCGTCCATCCGTTTTCAAGACAATTTAGGCGTTATCTAAAAAATTTGAAGAAGATCAATTAATCAGGGATCATACCATAAGAAACAGTTGTGATTGATCGTCCTACCATTAAAAACTTCCATATTGTTTATTTACCGTCCAGGATGAGGGAAAAAAACAAATATCAGCTTGATCCAAACTTTTGTGGCCCATTAATGGTCGATCAACAGTACTATTTCCTATGGTATGGTACACCTGATAATTGGACCTGTTTCATTTTTCGAATAAGTCATAAAATGATCCGTAAAAAACGGATACATAATACATACAGCAAGATGGACAACGTGGATACATAATACATCATCAGGTTCGCCCCACTGTAAGGGCCACACCCTGAGGCTGTGGTCTGCTCTCCTGAAACAGGCCCTTGGATATTTTTTTCATTTTTAACTGTCCAATAAATGCCCACCAATCGATATTTAGATAATCAATTTAGCATAATTTTTGGCTTGCATCTAAACAATAGGCATAAATTGGAGAGTTTAATTTGAATTACTCCAATGCCACGAATCTGGTTTCCAAGTAATTTCTGGAGTACCTCTGTATCATCCACCACTTGCCGGAGTATCAAAATCACTCTTTGTTAATACTATAAACGTCTTTCCTTCTCCCTCTCAAAACCGGAAGCGGATTGCGTATTGAGGTGCGTTCAGAGTAAACTCTGTGGGGCCCATACTGATTTACGTATTTATCCACTCCGTCCATCCATCTTAACAGAAAATTTTATGTATGGTGCCAAAAAATGAAGCATATCAAAACTAGAGTGGACCACACCACAAGAAAAGTGTGAACTGAATGTCTACCATTGAAAATTCTCAGAGCACACAGAAGTTTTGGATCAAGCGGATCTTTATATTTTCCCTTCATCAAGACTTTATTGACATTATGAAGAGCTTGGATTGCAAATAAACATTACAAAAACCTATAGTGGGCTCTTTGGAATTTTTAATGGTGGGGCACTCAATCACACTATTTCTAGTGTTATGGTCCACTTGAGATTTGGATCTACATAATTTTTGGAACGCCCTCCTAAAATGGGCTGTATAAATAGATGGACGGCATGGATATACAAAATATCATCCATGTGGGCCATACGGTGGGGGTAACACCCACTAAGCTGTTCCCGGGGGGTAACACCTAATTCACGGCCTGGAAGCAGATTGCGTGCTGAGTAACTCCGCACACTCTAACATCTGGAGTAAACTCTGTGGGGGTCCACGGTGATTTACGTATTTATCCACTCCGTCCATCCATCTTAGCAGAAAATTTTAGGTATGGTGCCAAAAAATGAAGCATATCAAAATCTAAAGTGGACCACACCACAAGAAATATGTGAACTGAATGTCTACCATTGAAAAATTCAGGATCGACACAGAACTTTTGCATCAAGCTTATATTTGTTTTCCTTCATCCATTCCAGTGATCTTATGAACAGGTTGGATGACAAATAAACATCACCGTAGGGCCTGGGAAGGTTTTCAACGGTGGAAATCATTATTCCCACTGCTTCCCTTGGCATGGTCCACTTGAGTTTTGGATATGCTTAAAATTTGGGTCAACCACTAAAATGAGCTGGAAAAACATATGGACGGAACAGATAGAGCACATACATTCTAGGTGGGCCCACTAAAATGAGCTGGAAAAAACATACGGACGGAAATAGAGATGGCACGCACGCACGCAACTCTCAAAAAGCCCCCCCTCTTCCCCTCTTTCTCCACTCTCCGGTCCAAATCTCTCTCTCTCGTCAGGGCCATGATGTCGAGGAGCATCACCCGATCTTGAGGGAGCATCAACCGATCATCGCCAGTATTTATTTCTCTTCATCTCTGTTTTTTCTTCTTTTTTTTCATTTATTTTTTGCTGTGAAATCTTGAAAATGGGGGCGGCGTAGGCGGCGAGATCCGTGTAGCGAAATGGAGTCATCATCGTATGGGTGGTCAGAGAGATTTGATAGCCAATGGTCCAGATTCAACTTGTAAAGAGATGCCCAGTTCACCCTTTCTCATTCATTTTCAAGAGACCATTTGCATATGCACACTGATTCTGGCCATCGGCTCATTGCTATGGCCTGCCTGATGAGTAGATCAGCCTGATTTTCACCCCAGCTGATCTTCATGGTCTGACCCACCTTTTGCATGGGACAGATGTTCAGCATAAATGACATTTTGGAAGGAAAGATGGGTGAAAGTTCACAAACAACGCTTCTACTTGCTCATCATCTGTCCATGCCATAGTAGTTGAGTCCTATCGAAAAGGCCTATTGCATCTGTCTTTGCATCTTTTGATCCATGTGTGCATTATTTAACCTAGTTTCCGAACAATTTTTTTCACTGCATGGATTTTTTGTTTTTGAACATATAGATGCAAGTCGTTTGAGGAATGAACCAATACACCTCACTGCCGCATGTACTATGCTTGTGGCACACATGTATGGTTATTGTCAATTCCTAGAATGGTTGGATCTAAAAGTTCAAGTTCCTCGGCCTTCGCTCAGGGCAAGCTCGTGGGTTTGTCGGGTTGGGCGAGGCTGAGCCTGGCCCTAACCATGATTATAATAATTTATATTACTTGTATGCATATGTGCTACATAACCATTAATATACATGTAGACATTGCTTGATGGGCAAGGGCTTGGTGTGCGTTAGAGATGGGGCACTTGAGGTTACAAACTCATCAGCCCACGGTGTGGAACTGATAAGGGTGGAACTCATCAGCCTACATAAGGGTGGAACTTTTCCATATACAGTGCACATGTGATTTTAAGATATTTTAATAGAACTGGTACTATATGCTATCTTAAGGTAGAATATTTTTCATCTGAAGTTTTTTGCATGCATTATCCAATTATGTTTGCACACAGACCCATACATGTATATGGTTATGAGGAACATTCACTACAATGCATTGCATATGAACTTCATATTCACTGTGTGCATGTGGCATTCTGTCACATGTGCACAAGATCTGAGTCATGCAAAAGGTGGGCTCTGCCATGAATATCACCTGGTGCAACAATATGCCGATCCACTTATCAGGTGCACAAGATCTGAGTCACTGTTTACAATATTAATGGACGGTTTAAGTCAGACCTGCAGACTGTCTGATTCAATGTAGACATGTCACCATCTGATGAATGGAGAGCTTAATTTTTGGCAGAATCTGATCTTGATGGTGGGGCCCACATTTGCATGTCTCTGATGTTGTTACACGTGACATGTTGGCAGATGAGCACCCATTGTCAGTGTCACACGAAGCATTCTAGGTGAACAGTCCTTCTTGTGATTATGTATATGTGTGTCAGTGTGTGCAAGCACACACATAGGTTAAATATACGTACCTTTGAAGATTATGTCTCATTGATTTTCCCTCTTTGTTTTAAACTTTTAAGCCACTTTCTTATAGATTGTTTCCTGTACAGAGATGGCAGTGAATTCTCACCTATAATTGGTTTCTCGTTGTTACTTCCCCTCTCAGAGGTGTGTAAAGTGCAAACTGTCTGATTTCATTACCCGCATGTGCTGGCTTTAGTTAGGGCTGTGTTTTGACGCTTTGTATATATGACCTGCTTGAAACTGATGTGATTCTACATGGTTTATTCTTGAGAAATGAGTTGTACTATATATGTCTAATTTATCAATCAAAAGAAGTCTTTTGTATATATCTAATATCGGGGTACTGGTGTTCCATTTCAAATTAGCATTTTAGTACCACTGATCTGTACACCTTGGATATGGACATAGTCCACATAGGGTGTCTACACGGTGGCCTTCCTTTACACACACAATATGAATATGTGTTACCATACAATACTTGGGCTCAGAGAATTGTAAAGTAATGTCCAGGCTTTCAGTTTGTACAAGTGAGGCCGATTGCTCAGTGATCCAAACATTGACATCATAGGCCTCAATGTGAGCAGTCCATGCACCAAAATTCTTGCAGATGGAAATACCTTTCAACAGGTGACCAGCAAACAAATTGTTAAGAAAGAAGATACAGCAACCCTTACAATTCTACCTATAAACAGCCAAAAATGCTGTGGCTAAGATCTTCGAATGTGGGGAAGTTTGGTGCATGGGTCATCTGTAGCAAGTCCCATCATATCAACATTTAGGGCCTGTTTGGTTGGATCATTTCATGTGCATTGTAGTGTATTTTACACTTTTTAACATTAATTGCCACAGGAAGTTGTCATGGAAGGGAGGTTGTATGACTGTGACAGAAACAACTTTTAGGTACAGAAAACGAGACTGGACTATAGGGCCCCCACCATGCTGTATGTGTCTTATCCATGCCGTCCATTCATTTGCCCAGATCATTCTAGGGTGTGACTCCAAAAATGAGGCGGATCCAAAGCTCAAGTGGACCACGCCACTGGAAGAACATTTTAATGGTTAGCGTTCAATCTCCACTGTTTTCTATAGCGTGGTCCACTCTTTTATTACAAGCTTTCATTTGTTTACTTTAATCTTTTTTATTGTTGACGTACACATGGCCAGGTTGAAAAAAATATCTCTTCATTCGGAACAACTGTAGGTTCTAACTTTTTTTAATATTGAAATTATATTTAATTATTTTTCTTCAGAAACGCTAAGGATGTGTTTGGAATTTCAAATTTACCAACTTAGTAGTGACTAATTTGTGGCATTTTTATTTTAATCTTTTCTTCTTAGAGAATGTTTCAAGGTCTACCAATTAGACCATGAGTTGCTGTCCACCCAATAAATTATTTACAACCTATAATGTCCATATGACATCCAACCATTATAATAGGTTTGCTCCACCATGAGGATAGCCTTGTACGAAAATCATTCTCATCTACTCATTAGGTGGGCCAGACCATAACAACAATTTTTAGCCATTGATAAATAACAAAATATAATTATTTATTTTCAGGTACATAAGCTACAATAGCTTTAATGGTTCGCTCCCACCAAAGATGAGGAATTGACACGCTTAACTCTTTTGGAATGATTACTTGGCTAGCAAGCTTGGTAGACTAGTCTTGGACCTAGATGCTTATTTAATTGATGAGTCAAGTTTGGTTCATCTGTGAATAACTAATTACAAATGCTTATATTTTCAGGTTCAAGGAGCAGTTTTTATTTGCCTGAGGAGATTGCCAAAGAGCTATTGAATAAGCACTCCTCCTGGAAATACCATATCCAAGATCACCAAGGTTGGAATTAGCTTTTGGCTCCTGTTTTTACCTTTATTTTATTATTATTTTTTTGGAGCATGATAACAAAAAATCACTAAAACCAAAAACTGGAGAAGCGAGCATTAGCTAGGCTGAGACAGTGACTTTTAAAATTGTTGTTTTTTCTCCAGAGAGATATCGCATGGCCGCAACTTCTTTTGTGGAAGTAAAAGGAGATTTAAAGGAAAAGAAAGATGAAAACAATGCAAGATAGTAGCTAGGCTGAGACAGTGACTTTTAAAATTATTGTCCCTGTATTGTTTCCCCTACATGAAGGATATATTGTTAATTGCACTTGTCAGATTTGAAACATGTTGGTTTTCCATATTCTTCCATTGAAATGAAAAGATATTAATTTTCTTTTATTGTCTATTGATTTGGTTATGCCAATTGTTATCATAGCTTTCAAGCAAACTCAGGAATCAGCAACAGGTTTGCCTTTTTACATTTAAGATAGAATAGATGACTTCTATCTTATACAGGAACTCATGTTTGACATTGAAAGCTCTGTTCATTCCTTCGATTTACTGTCAAAGGGCATAGATACATACACATTAGTTTTTTTAGGTAATCTTAAGACTGTGTTTCACTGCTTTGGTACTAATCTTTGTGTGCCTTCATTGATCCTAAATGACAATCCATTTTTGTGCAGGTTTTGCTTCATGAACCTGAGCACAAGAAATTGCAGTATTGGATAGTGATTCTCTGATTCAATTTTGGGTAAATCTTTGTAGATATAGCTGATGCTTCAGTATCTTGTTTTGAAGTAGTCTGTACTTGGCCACGTATAGACGTGCATCATGTGTGTGGGCTCATGGAAATCTCTGGTAAAAGAAGCTACTAAGTTGTCTATAAACATGTTAATGAAGACCAACTAATACACAATGATGGTTTTCAGATCGAACTTGGGCCTCATCATAATGTCCGTGTGATTATAAGAAGGGTTGGTGGTGGATTTGGTGGTAAAGGGCAAAGATTATTTTCAGTGAGTATCAATTTTGTATAATTTTCAGTAGGCATGAATTTTCTAGAATTAGATTTTACAAATATTTCATTTTTTCCTCAAATGTCGAGAGATCCAAATCCACAAATTTTCAGAGCTAAACTGAAAAAATTGGTCAACGCATAGGTCCTTGTGCAGAATTCAAGTCTGTCCACTCATTAGATGGCCACACATTTACATTAATTGTTGATTGTCCATTTCTTTTGCATATTTTTGGCTCGCCAGATCTCTGACTGACTTGATTCTTGGACCCAGAGCATAAGTTTTGGGTGAGGCTAGTTAACTTTCAAAAAAAAAAAAAAAAGGTTTTGGGTGAGGTTAGCAAAACCACTTGCGTGGTGCCTTGCCAACCACATGCGCCAAAATAGCACAAGGGTGTGAGGTAAGAGCTTTTCATAGATAGGACCTGTGTATAAAACAAATGGATGCCTAGAAGAAAACTACATCAACCATCCATTTCTTTTGTATATCATCTTGACCTGAGAAGCAAAACTACTTGATTTTTGCACAAGAACATCCAATCAATCTGGTTCATTTAATGGAATTATGGAAAGCTGGGATCTCATACACATCTTCCATATTGGCATGTGTGGCTACATGTGGATGGGCATGGCTCCACACGTGTGGGCTTAGCAAACAACTGTTTCAGGTTTACTTAATTTGGTATTGATTTGTTTGGTCCTTGCATATGATATTTGCCTTTACAACACATGTAGCTCTTAACTGCACTATAGTAGTGTAATTTATTAGTAGAGATGTGACAGTCTATGAACATTGATCTATAATGATGAGTTGTGCAATAGTTCTGTCTACTTCTGTTGTAGTGATCTTTATTTAGAACTTCCAACATTGGCATCAGCACAAATTCTCACGCTCTGGCTGTTTATTTTGCAGTTTGCAGCAAAAATGTCTTCTAACTTCATTTAGAGACACCTGTTTTATTGAAACTGTTCCGCAACACCATTTTAGGACTTTGTGTACAAATCTTTTGGTGGGCTTAAATTCTTTACAAATTTTCTTTGGTTACTTGTTTTAAGGACTGATATTGACTATCCAAAAAAAAATGGTATTGAATTTCAGGGTAATTTGGTTGCTAGAAAGTCGACGTTTCCCTCGGAGATTTAAGGCTCCTGTTTCTCATGGTATCTTTGACATACCCCTAGAGTATGAATACTAGCTTATTTTCTTTCTTTAACATTACTTCCATCTGTTGCTTTTGTCCTTTATGCAAGACTTTGCTGATGGTCTTTTAGTGGAAGATGTATCTCAACATTTTCTTTTAGTTTCCTATTTTTTGTTGCCAATGAACTCTTGAATTTATATTATTGTATAGATCACTATTTTTTTTTTTTGAACTTATTCATTTTTTTATTTAGAAAGTTTCCTAAATTGAGGTCCAATTAAGTTTTGAGCAGAAGATCACTATTTAGAAAGGTTGGGATCTTCAACTAGTGTCCCACATTAACACTCGACATTGTGGTGGTATGTTAAGAAGTTGGGATCAATATGTGTTGGAATTAACAAACTAATAGAGATTTTTTTTTTCCATCTTTCTAATGAGATGTCTGCTGGTTTATATAGGAGTATGGGATCAAAGGATTTACAACTATAAAGGTATTTTCCCCTGGTAAGCCTCCTGTAGACTATCAAGCTATTTTTATTTTCTGCAGCCAAAATGGATCAGGTTAGGGTCCACCCAAGGTTTCTACATTCAAATGCAACCAGCCACAAGAGGGCTCTTGGAGGTAAACTTACCTCTTACAATCATCATAAATCGTATTTATTTCTCTCTTTTTCTACAAATCATTTTTTTCTTGAAGAATTACAGTGAACTTTAGATTCAGTCAAAGGAATAGCCATTTTGGGTAAACTTTATTTCCTGGCATTCTGTTTCCACAGCTTTTGCTGAGCTTTTGGATGACTCTTTGGATGAGGTATTTGCAACTATGATGTTATTAGTTGTGGGACCCTTAACCCATTATCTCATCTAGTTGGCACAATGTAATTACACACTTAATTTTAAGTGGTGATTAAATAATCTTAATTTTAGGTGGTGGTGATACATCTAGACTTGGACCCGTGATTTGGATAGTTTAATTTGAATTAATTGTATGCTACATATAAATTTTTTAAGGAATTTCCTTAATGTTTTGCTTCTCTTTGGTGATATTGGTGATAGAGTGCATTACAACATTGAAATCTTGGGTTTGAGCCCATACATCCCTATTAAACTCCACATGTTCACATTCTTCTTGGTTTGCCATGCTAGTTAATTCAGTTAGAAATTCACAAGGGGTATACTAGTTTGAGGTGGTCTTTGTGGGTCTGTTGCTGGTTGCACGTTCCATTAGACTTGTTCCGATCTCGAAGCTAGCATAGTATGATCTTTTTTCCTCTCTTAGCTAATATTAATGCTATGTTACATTTTAATGCTAAATATTTAATGCTATCTCATAATACTTGTCTCATATTTAGTTGTGAATTATGATGCGACTAAAATTATGGCCATGTAAAATTATGCTTGTGTACCTTTTTTGGAAAAAGGCTCTTACATGTCTCTATTCTGAAGTTGCACTCCTATGGAAGATGTTAAACATCATGTGCTAAGATACTTTTGTATTTTTTTCAACCCTTTTAAATTTTTTCTATTTAAACAAACAATCAAAAAATCTTTGATCTGCAAGGAAACGGGCGAACGAGGGAACTCTTTGGTACTTGCGGAGAATGTGGTTGTGGATTGTTGGTACTTGTGGAGGATTGTGTTGGTTATGTAATGTGATTGTGGAGGATTGTGGTTGTATTTTGTTGGTTATGTAATGTGATTGTGGAGGATTGTGTGTATTGTGTTGGTTATGTAATGTGATTGTGGAGGATTGTGGTTGTATGTGTTGGTTATGAATGTGATTGTGGAGGATTGTGTTATGTATGTGGAATTGTACTTGTACATTATATAAGTAAATGTTGTATTTTCTAAATTATTTACGAATATAGAGTTTACAGGATGTATTGGGGCATAACCCCTACCAAAATACAGGTTATTTTTTTCCGTGTAGACACAAATTCGACGGTCGGGACCGTCGAAATTTCCTAATTTTTCCCAGAACGGCGGCTTAGGACCGTCAAATTTATTTCTCGACTGTTCAGGACCGTCGAAATTTCCTATTTTACCCAGAACGGCGGCTTACGACCGTCGAATTTATTTCTCGACTGTCCCGGATCGTGAAATTCCTATAATTTTTTCCCAAGAAACGGCGAGTTAGGACCGTCGAATTGTTTCCGACGGCTAGTAGCCGTCGAAATATTCTATGATATGAACCACAGACGACGGTTATGGACCGTCGAATTTTTTCGACGTTCAAAACCGCCGTTTATGAAAATCCGAGTTCGACGAGTGTGGACCGTCGAAATTTTTTGAGCGTCACGGACCGTCGAAATATTTCGACTGTTGACCGTCGAATATT
>PVNU02001605.1:0-62970 GCA_003013855.2 Liriodendron chinense | reverse complement strand
TCGCCTCTGCATTGTGCAAGGCCGTAGATTAGGTTTGGGCTTTCACCAATCGTGCTATTGGAGAAGCCGGTGACTGAAGCATTGGAGGATAGAGAAGACAGGAGGCGATTGAGGTTAGTTCCAAACGTGCTATTACCAGTGTAATTAGCTGTGCTTGGACAGGAAGTCAAGAGAAGATCTGCAGTGCCAGTTGGGACGTGGAAGATGAAGAGTAGGAGGGATGAAAGGAGGAGGAATTGAAAGGGGTTTGAGAAGGGAGAAGGCATCATCTGGTTGTTGTAAAATCTAGCTTAGTAATGGAGAAGATCACATTCTTTTTAAGGAGGAAGAAGGTTACTTTGGATTATCAACAAACAAGTAATGCACAGTTATTATTGAGTCAGCTACCGTACACGTGGCAATCATCTATGAAAGATCATACTGGTCAAACGATCTCAACCATCTGATTTTACCAAATGAATTTGGACTTGACATTCGGGGCATGTGAAGAAAAAATAGAAGAAAGGAAATATCGATGACGCCTTTCACCATTTTGGTTATGTAGAAATCATGACACCTTACATTTTTCCAGGGAGCGGATTAGCTGTTTACCGGGTAACACCTTATCCTGACCGTATGAAACCCATCTTAATGAATATTTTGTATATCCACACCGTCCATCCGTTTTTACAGATTATTTTATGTTGTGATTTCAAAATCTAAGTAAATCCATATTTCAGGTGGACTACACCACTGGAAAAAGTAGTTAATAACCATTAAAGCCTTTTTGTAGGCTACAAAAGTTTTGGATCGAGCTGATCTTGGTGTTTTCCCTTCACCCAGACCTTCTTGACCTTATCAAAAGGTTGGATGGAAATAAACCTTACGAAAATATCACGGTGGGCCCTAGAAAGTTTTTAATGGTAAGGTGTTCAATCACCTATGTTTCATGTGGTGTGGTCCATCTGAGATTTGGATTTAATTAATTTTTGAGACCAACCACTAAAATCGGCTAAAAAGGGATGGACGGCGTGGATACACAGAAAATCATCAAGGTGGGCCCCACGGTAAGGGTAGCACCCATTAAGGTGTTACCACGGTAACATCTAATCCACTCTCGCTTTACCATGGGCTCTGTATCTACGTCAGCATTGCCTCAAAAATGAGATTTTCATCAGCCATTCAAATAAAGAAGCCTAGGAATCCATTATTAGATCATCGTGGCAATTTTTTAGATATGTTAATTATTTAAGCATGAAAAAAAAAAAAAAAAAAAGGGCCTGGATCAAAGGGAAAACGCAAATATAGGCTTAAATATAGGCTTGATCCAAAACTTCCGTGGCCCAATTGTAGGTGTTCAATCCCCACTGTTTCCTCTAGTGTGGTCCACTTGAATTTTGAATATGCTTCATTTTTTTTATTATTGATTTAAAATGAGCTGCCAAAATGGATGGACGGCAATGATAAATCAATGAGCTCACAATGGGCCCCACAGAGTCTTGCGTCGTATTGGTCTATTGGCCGTTTGATCTGCATAGTTGGTCCCACCTGATATGCAATGCAGATGACCTATATTGGCTTATTGGCCTTTTGATCTGCATGCCTGAGTTGGTACGTGTGTCTGCTATAGATGTACACGCGGCGAGCAAGCCTCATCTAGAAGATACATAGCCGCCGTGTCTTGTCAATGCACTTCCATCAACGGGAACGGTTTGGGTGGATCCCTAACTGTGGGGCTCACTGTGATGTTTCTTCTTTATATCACCATTCATCCATTTTTACAGCTCATTTTAGGGCATGAACCTAAAAATAGCAGATCCAAAACTTCGGAGACCATACCACAGGAAAACAGTATTGATTGAATCCTCACCATTAGAAACTTCACGGGGGCCACCGGAAATTTTATTTTCCATCCAACCTGTTTTTAAGGTCACAAATACCCGGACGAAGAGATAAAACACTACATCCGACGCATGCCGTGATTGTCTCAACACCGCAAGACAAGAACTCCTCGAAAAGTGCCCCAACAGGACTGCAAATATATGGTATGATAACTGTCTCTTGCGCTACTCCACTGAACGAATCATATCATCTTCTTCGAATTCTCCGATACTTTACATGTGGAATACGCAAAACGCATCGGACCCAGTTCGGTTTAATCAGATTGTGGACCAGATGATGGATGGTCTTGTTTCGAGGGCAGCTTCTGGCCCACGGATGTATGCTACGAATCAAACGAATTTCACCAACTTCGTATCGATATATGGGCTTATGCAGTGCACAAACGATCTGCCAAGGAGAGATTGTGGTGCGTGCTTAGAAGATGCTGTGGGTCGGATTCCGACGTGCTGTGATGGAAAACAAGGTGGGAGAGTTATTGGTCCGAGTTGCAATTTGAGGTATGAGACGTACAAGTTCTTTCAGGACTTAGCCACAGCACCGGCTCCTCCATCAACTTCGACGAGTAAGTTTTCAGATCTTCTTCTCTTGATTTTTGTTCGTCTTTTTGGTTAATCCCGGACAGAGAGAAAAGTCAAAGATTGTAGGATGTGATTAGAGGTGGCATCCGATCCGAGCTTGAGTGGGTGTATCCGAAACAATGTTCTTACAAACATTCGAACAGGGTGGCACCGTTCAAACTCGATTTGGTCTGGTGCAACCATGTTCAAATATATGGATTTCAGACAATTTTTACGACTTCGAACAAATTCGAACAATTTTACCTTTTTTACTTGAAAATATTTTTTCTACTACCGAATAGTGAATACCGATTCGTTTACAATTACTTGTCACAAATGACAAATCACAAGGTTTAAAGTTTTTTACTAAAAAAAAAAAAATGAGATAGATTCAAAGCTCAAGTGGACCACACCACAAGAAACTGTGAGGAGAATAATGTTCACCATTGAAACCTTCCTAAGGCCCACAGTCATGTTTAATTGTCATCCAACTCTCTCTCTCTCTCTCTCTCTCTCTCTCTCTCTATATATATATATATCTATATATATATATATATATATTATATATATTCCATTTCTAGAAAATGGTGGGAAAGAAAAATTTGTTTCCCTTGAGGCCTTGTTTGTATTCATAGAAAGGAAAGTCGAGTCAAATCGGTCAATATTATATAAAATCGAGTTGAAAGAACAAGTCGAGTCGGTCCAGATATTATATATAAAACCAAGTTGAGTGAACAAGTCGAGTCGGTCAATAATTCGAATCAAGTCGAGTTCAAGTCGAGTCAAATAGGACTATAATTGAAACCAACTCAAATTTTTTTTTCGATCAGACCTGTGTGTTCGAACAAATTAAATTCAAAGAGGAAGACTTTCTATTCGAAACAAAGTTTTATCGAGTCAATCTAAGTCAATTTGAATGATCAAACTCGGTTCATGTCCAGCTCTAGATGTGATCTTATTGCTGGGTCAGAACATATTCAAGGCTGGACTCATCTAATGGATGGGTTGCGTTTCAAGCTGTTTGTCGTGTGTTTTTAAAATAAACCGTTGGACTGAGTTGCAAACCTTGAAGTAGCTTTTTAAATTTTTCTAAGGACAGTAACGGGAACGGAATTAGTGTGACCCGGGGAACACCCTTACGTTGTGGCCCACTTTGATGATGTGTTTGTATATCCATGCTGTCCATCAGTTTTTCCAGCCCATTTTAGGACGTGATACCAAAAATTAAGCAGATCAAGATCTCAGGTGACCATTACCCACGAGAAAACAGTGGTTGATTGAATGCCCAGCACTAAAAACTCCCAGGGCGCACGTAAGAAGAACCGTAATGTTTATTTGCCATCCAATCAGTTGATAATGTCAACCAGACTTGGTTGAAGGGAAACTAAAAAGATCAGCTTGATCCAAAGCGTTTTGCCCTACAAAAGCTTTAATGGTTATTTGAAACTTTTTCCAGTGCAGTCCGCCGTAGATCTGGAACTGCTTACTCGTTTGGATGACTTTCTAAAATGGGCTTAAAAACAGATCAACGGTGTGGATATTTTACAAGTTCATCAAGGTGAGCCCCACATGGTCATGGTAACACCCACTAAGCAATATTACCTGGGTAACACTTAATCCGCCTCATGACAGTAACATCTTTTTTTATTGCTTCCAAAAACGGTGTAACTTGTATTAGAGATATTGGTGGAATAGGATTTAGTTGAATCTGCAAGTGATTGAAACACTTTTTGGCAGGGATTGTCTCCCATTCTTTGAGATTCATCTTATTCCATCTGGTGTTGTGTCATTTATCAGGAATGGTGTAATGCCCTGCCTTCTTTTGATGCCATACCACATTTAGAAAAATGTGAAATTGTAATCAACGGACCACATTCACAACCACCTGTACGCATAGGAACTAATCTGAATATCACGTCTAAAGGGCACATATGGATGGATGGTGTAGATAACAAACCGCATCAACGTGGGGCCTCCTACCGTTGTCGTGGATTTGAAATCCACTAGAAATCCTACAGTATACACTATTGGCTAGAGTTGTACATGAGCCGAGTTGAATCGAGTTGACCCACGTTTGGTTTAGCTTGTTTATGTGACACCTCTTGTTGAGCTTTACACAAGCCAAGCTTCGAGCCTATCTCTACTGTTTGAGCTCAATTTGATTCAGATTATACGAGCTTGAGCTTAGTTTGGTTAAATATCTTAGCCAAGCCAAGGCCAAACCGAGCCAAGTTCGAATAGGGGAATAGGGTCAGCTTGGTTTTTGTTTTTGTTTTTTTTTTTTTTTTGGTAAATAAATGATATTCATAATATGAACTTTTTTTTTAAATAGAAAAGATAACATTAAAAAAGGACTAATACATATCATTTTAGGGCATGATCCAAAATTGAATCATATCCAAAGCTCAAGTGACCAAACCGCATTCATGTATATGTATTATGTTATTATCGGCGTCATGACCAAACCACCATTGCAGTTTCGCCTCTAACATGGTTGCGGAGGCGCAGGCTTTGCTGGATGGGCTTCAAATTTGTGTGGGGGCTCGGCCTTCCAAACGCTTTAATTGAGACGGACTCGCGCATCTTGGCGGAAGGCGATTCCAGGGCCAAGAAAGGCTTGGCCTTCCAATATTGGTACAGGTTGTGCCAAATTTGAATCATTGAGGGCTGATCAACTTTCAGGTGGCTCATATTTTCAGAGAAGGCAATGCAGTAGCGGACGGGCTGGCGAAGCTTGCCAGTGATAATCGAGCTAGGAAAATTTTCTATAGATGTGCTGAGCTTCCTAGGATGCTGAGAGGGGCTTTGGTCTTAGGACAAGGCCTGTCTGAGCACGGCTTAGCGGAAAAATAATTTAGTTCGTATCTTGGGGGTGAGGGTTAAGTTTTCTTTTTGCTCATTGTGTTGGGCTGATAGTATAGGCGGGTCCGCATGTTTTTGGGTCTGGGCTTTGCACGAAGCTATGTATTCCCTCATTTGTCTATAATAACTTGAGTATCCATTAAAAAAAAAAAGAGAGATTTTAGAATTCAAAAATGAAAAAGAAAAAAAAAATGTATTATTGCAACATCATCATGCATATGTATTATCCATGCCGTCCATCCATTTTTACATATCATTTAGGACATGATCCCAAAAATGAACCATATCCAAAGCTCGAGTGGATCACACCATAGGAAACAATGTGCATACAATCTACAAGCCCAATCAAACTGAATCAAACCTAGCTAAATCAAGTTGAGCCAAGCCGGTACTACCCTGGTTTGAGCTTGGTTTGTTTTTTAAATGAGCTTGACTCCAAGACTTGGTTTGGTTTGAACTTCTATTCAAACCAATCTAAGCTAAGCTTTTTCAAACCAATCCATGCCAAGCTTTCGAGTTGGCTTGGTTTGGGTCCAACTCTACCATTGGCATTGGAATATGTGATACTGGGATTAATCCAATCCTTCCTTTTGTTATCAAACACCGGATGGAATTTGCATGGGACCAAATGCTATTCCATACCACCCAATCCCATCTAATACCATGCACGAAACAGGCCCTAAGCTGTTACCTAGCTAACACTTAATCTAGTCCTGATAGTAACATCTTTTGTTTTGTTGCTTTCTAAATAGGTGGAATAGAAATATTGGTTAGGTCGAGAGGATGAGGTTTTTCCTTGTTACTAGGCATCCAACCCTATTTATCTTCTTCTTCTTGGTTTTTTTTTCTTTTTTTTAAAGGTGTGAGCACACCACTTGTAACTTTGTTGACAGAGGGAATCACTAGAATCAACTCTCTCAGAAGTCCTCTTTCCCCTTTGAAGCTCTTCTTTCCTAATCCTTAAATCAGGCTACTTAAAGCTCTTCTTTCCTACTCCTTAAATTAGGCTGCCCAAAAAAATAAAATAAAATAAATAAATAAAATAATAATAAAGAGATAAATCTGTACTTTCACAATGTTTGGATAAGTCTTGGTAAATAAGGATGTCATGTGTGTACATTGGGTGTTTGCTTGGATCGTACAAGTTCCAAAATGCAAATTTCGCTACTAGAGAAGGCTTAGGTTAATCCTGGAGGTGGATTTGCTACTACCTCTCTTAACAAACAGATTTCAATATTGGTGGAGGGTAAATGTTGATTTAAAGATGATGACATTGTAAGATTTCAGTTTGTTACACACCTATATCTGTTCTCTTTTCTGTTTTGGTGCATTTCTTTTACAATGTTCTTCCTTCCACACATGTGTGGCTTCAGAAAATTAATCTAACCCATTTTTTAACAAACATTAACAGTCACTTCATGTGTATGGTGCGATGTAGCCCTGCCCAACATACTTAATGGACCCATACTACAAGTCTGAGCTCAGTTATATTGGCTGGGAACCCATGTGGCCTGCTTTCCAGGCTTAAGAACTATTGTATTTCTTGTTTTTGCAGGAAAAAAGCGAAGCTCATCTCGAACTACTGTCATCATTGTCGTTCTTATAGTTGTTGCAGTAGTGATCATCTCTGTCATTGCTGCTTGTTTCCTAAGGAGGAAAAAGAAGAAACCAGTGATCGGTAAATCACCATGGGTTACCCTTTGCACTAGTGTAAACAGTTTCATTCTTTTTAAATTTTGCAGTTAACACAGCCTACGTTGAATTGTAGCAAACCCACACAAAAATTTATTGAAATTGGCATTGTTTGTGTAGATCATGGTATTGAAAGAAATGAAGAGTCACTGTTATTTGATGACGAGTCACTGCTATTTGATTTGGGCACAATAAGAGCTGCAACTGACGACTTCTCTAAAGGCAATAAGCTTGGAGAAGGTGGATTTGGTGTTGTTTATAAGGTATCAGTATTTCAACTACCGGTGATATTATCGATAGTATCACCAATTAATGGTATTGCAAGCTCGACGATACTGATCATGACACTTGTAGCATAAAAATTTAGGTATTAGTGATGTAATGTCGATATATCATTAGATATTGCAATTATAGAAATTGGGCTTCGCCAGGGCAAGCAAGGGTCCCTAACCCAAAGATAGATGGGCTTCATTTGGGATATGGCCCAAATAGAAATGGGCCTGTGGGATTTGCAACCCTGTTGATCGGTGATGATATTGACAGTCATGCTATCATTGCCAGGGTAGGCTTTCAGATGGACAAGAAATAGCTGTGAAGAGGCTCTCTCACCACTTTGGACAAGGTTTGGAAGAATTCAAGAATGAGGTTGTGTTAATTGCTAAACTTCAACACAGGAATCTTGTTAGGCTCTTAGGTTGCTGCATCGAAGGAGAAGAGAAGCTTCTCATCTACGAATACATGCCCAACACCAGCCTCGACAAGTTTCTGTTTGGTTTGTTCCCTTTTCCAGTCTGTTTATCCATGCTTTTGCGAAATTATCACTCTCATCCCATAAAAGAATTTTCTCTACAACTAAGCCATATGAAGTGATTTTTTTTTTTCTTTCGGTTTACTCTGAATTATTTGATGAACCCATGTACTTCTTTTGGCTGGCTGTATAGATCCAAATAAAAAAGCAAATCTGGATTGGCAAAGGCGCTATAAAATCATCGGAGGGGTGGCTCGAGGCCTTCTTTATCTTCACGAAGATTCTCGACTTAGGATTATACATCGGGATCTCAAAGCTAGCAATGTTTTATTAGATGCAGAGATGAATCCAAAAATCGCAGATTTTGGTATGGCTAGGATTGTTGGAGTGGACCAAACTCAGGGCAATACAAATCGAATTGCAGGGACATAGTAAGTCTTTGAACCTTAAAACCAATACTCATTTTGTTCATAGAGGCACACATTGCAGAAGCAAATCGGATATGGAATGTCCATTCTATTGCTCACACACATGTGGCCCAAATATTAGCTGGAAGTAACTGCCTAAACGAGGAATGGAAGGGTCAAAAAAATATTGAGCAATTGGGATCCTCTGATCAGCCTGATTTTTGGTAATGTCCCACAGACAGTTGGGACTTCCGGATAAGCATTCCTGATCTTGTAAATGATTTCCAATTTCTCTATCTGATAATTAAAATCTAGCTCATGTAAAATCAAACATTCTCTACTAATGTATTAAACACCTGGTGATATTGGTGATTATCCTTTGAAGTGGATACATGGCCCCAGAGTATGCCATGCACGGACAATTCTCTGTTAAATCAGATGTATTCAGCTTTGGTGTTTTACTTCTGGAGATCGTGACCGGTCAGAAGAACAGTGATTTCTATCAGTCAGAATGCGCCGAGGATCTTCCTAGCTACGTAAGTAGAATGTCTCGATGATTTTTTCTCAACAATTTGAATTGAAATTTGTAAAATCGTTGAGAGAATGCTGTGGCAACTCTCAAATGAGAAGTGAGTGTTTCATTCCCTGTGCACTTGTCAACATGGCACACATGCGTGAGGTGAGTTCCATCCATTGTGAGGGTTTACCATGAACATGCTCGTTCAAAAATCAGGACCATGTGTGCTCAATATACACTGTTGGTTATTAATTTTCTAACCATTAGGTTCACAGAGGTCCCACCTGATGAATGGCTTGGATCTTGCACTTTGGGGAGAGTAGAATTTGGATTGATCCTTCAAATGAGCAGCGACAGCATTCCTGATCATGTTATGAATCCATCACATCAATATTTCCATTCTAAAAACATGTTTTCTATAATGGTGCACTTTTTGTAGGTATGGAAGCACTGGAAAGATGGAACAGTTTTGGAGCTGATTGATCCAACTATAAGCAAATCTTTCTCAAGCAGTGAAGTGATGCGATGCATCCACATTGCATTGCTATCTGTTCAAGAAGATGTGATTGATAGGCCCTGCATGTCGTCAATTGTTCTCATGCTCAACAGTTTCTCTATGTCTCTCTCAGCACCTTCACAGCCTGCATTTTTTATGGCGAGTAGAATGGCTCCAGACATGTCAATGACAGAATCCCATACACAGACATTTGAGGTGAATCAATCTCCGGGCATGGCATCACCATGGTCTGTAAATGAGTTGTCGATTACTGAATTAGATCCTCGTTAGTGCATCGGATTAGAAGGTATTTAAACTCTTTAAGTGCATGCTAGTGAATTGTTGAGAATCTAGATTTTGATGAAACTTAGTCTGTAAAGTTTAAGATGATTAATAATGACTTTTTCTGTAATATATTTTTGTTTGTAGAAGTTCCCACGGTTCATTGGGCATGCCTTGAAATGGATGTTCCTGATGTTGGGAGATGAAGATAGCAGGTTTTTGGACCTTTTTTAGCATTGTCGACTGGTCGGTAGGGGCCGTCGACCGGCCAATGGTGAACTTCGACCTGTCGATAGGTTTCATTGTTGGAGTTGGTTTTTTGCACGGTTTTGCGTAAGGAGTTTCTAATCTCGATTTTCTCCTATTTAAGGAGATGTAATCCGAGAGTAGGGTTGCCGCCAATGGGCCAAGGGATTGAGAGAGTTCTAGAGTGAGAGAAAGAGCTATGTGGAAGCTAGGAGTTCTCTGAGATGAGGGAAAGTGATGGGTTTGTCATTCTCATATGAGAATTAACTTTGTTAGCTTGGGATTTCTCTTGTAGGCTGTGATTTGGGTTGTGTTTCTTCCATCTCTTATAACTTCTGATATCATAGTGGATTGGTGTCACTTTATGCCGTGGTTTTTTACTCGTGAGGGGTTTTTCCACGAAAAAAATCGGATTACTTCTTGTGTGTGTCGATTTGCTTATATGATTGCCATTGAGGTGTGTTCCTCGCCGGCTTTGATTGCTTCCGCCGAGGGGCTCCTAACCCTAACAAGTGGTATCAGAGCTAAAAGTTAGGAAGGAGGTAAAGAGAATCGGAGGCGAGGCTTTAATGGCGTCTTCTAGCATGAGATTCGATATGGAGAAAGATTCCGTGAAAGAAAAACATGAAAAGTGATCGGTATCTATGAAAGAAATAGAGTGAAAGAAGGTGGATCGGTACGCTAATATCTCAATCAGGTTCATCGACTACGATCGGGTTTGATTGGGAGAACTATTCATTGTGAAGCTGTGAGATCGGCAGCGGGATTCACGGTTGTTTGTGTATGGTGTGCGCAAAGGCCACATAAGCGAGCGGGTGGTGAAGGTGCAAGGATGAAGTCAATGAGGCATAAGGAGCAGTGGAGCTATGATGATGACGGAGTAGAGATTGAAGATGGTACGTGGCAAGGTGTTGCATGAAGATTTGAGTCGTGGTGGAGTTTATTGGGATTGGACGCCTCAAATCTCCATGTACAGAGGCCACCGACCGGTCGATCATGGTAGAAATGAAGACAGCAAGTTTTTTGACCTTTTTGAGCATTGTCGACTGGTCGGCAGGGGCCGTTGACCGGCCGACGGTGAGCTCCGACCGGTCGACAGGTTTCTTTGTTGGAGTTGGTTTCTTGCGCGGTTTTGCGCAAAGAGTTTCTAATCTCAATTTTCTCATATTTGAGGGGATGTAATCCGAGATTAGGGTTGTCACCAATGAGCCAAGGGATTGAGAGAGTTCTAGGGTGAGAGAAAGAGCTATGTAGAAGCTAGGAGTTCTCTGGGATGAGGGAAATAGATGAGTTCTTCCTTCTCATGTGAGAATTAGCTTTGTTAGCTTGGGATTTCTCTTGTGGGCTGTGATCCAAGTTGTGTTTCTTCTATTTCTTGTAACTTCTGATATCATAGTGGATTGGTGTCGCTTTGTGCCGTGGTTTTTTACTCGTAACGGATTTTTCCACAAAAAAAAATTAGATTGCTCCTCATGTGTGTTGATTTGCTTGTGTGATTGCCATCGAGGTGTGTTCCTCGCCTACTTTGATTGCTTCCACTGCGGGGCTCCTAACCCTAACACTTGAGGCAAAAATATCAAACCAGCTTGCTTAGTGTGAAAAATGCGGACAACAAATAAAGTAGCCAACAGTCCAGATTTGATTTACAAGTGTGGCTTGTTAGAGTTTTTCCTTGGAGGCCCATCACTGATCTGCAATGGCTCTCATCGGCTCTTTGAATAGATGGTAGAAGATTCCCCCACCATTGACCTTCTCACCATAGCTCGACCTTCGTTGGCTTTGGAACAAACAATCACCTTTCCCGCACCTGCAACCGTCTTGCCACGAAGCTTAGCTCTTGGGTCGTATTAAATTGTATAAATTGCATCAGATTGAACTATTATTGCAATATGATTTCATGTTGCAAGACATTATGGTATTTTGACCATCCAATCCCATGTTTGGGATCAAACTCTTCTTTTTGAAAAGAAAAAATATTATATTAAATGAAACTCACGTTTGGTAGACCATGGAATGATAACTAATGGACTAGATTACAGTTGATGTCGGTCAACTAGCACATATGGATAAACAACATGGATAAACGCATGCATCAATGTTAGGCCCATAAATATAGTATATTTCGAAATCCACCATAAATCCTGACATATCTACTCTTGGGACTAGATGATACATGCCTAGGTTAATTCAATCATTTCCATCGTTTCCAAATGTCAAATATGAAATTCGCATGGACCAAATGCAATGCAACTCCGTCCCACCTCTTCCCACGTTCCAAACATGCCCACATTTAAAACGAGTGCTTGCTTGTAGCAAGCAATTGCAACAAATATAAGGGAATACATCAGCCACTCTTAGCTATTGAGACACAACCATACGACATCCATCAATAAACATGCAACCATAACAAATATAAAATATTTGGCAATTGTTTCTTGAATATAGCACTGACAATATCACATTCATAGATTTTTACGCATTACACGGGAAAATCAGGTGCAGGGTTAGGCATACTATCTTGCAGCTCCTTTTGCATAGTCGGCTTCAAAGATGGCTCGTCATTGAGGAAATCCACAGCCGCCTTGTTGAGGAAACACAACAATGTTAGGACCTTTCCTTCTTTTTAGACTATTTCAGTCATGATTCCAAGGTAGGGAAAGTGCACGAAAGAAGAAAACCAATACAAATGGTTTGGTTGAAAGCGTCCATAATCCAGATTATTGTAAGATGGGTCCCACCATCAATTGGGGGAGGTCCCGTTAAATATTTCCCCTTTGAAGGCCAGCAATTGGATGGATAAGATTGTCCTAACAACGTGACACTTTTGTTGTGGTCCAACGGTGAACAGCATACACTCCCGCACCTGCGACCGTCTTGCCACAGCTCGACCGTCCGCTTTGGAACAGACAATCACCCTTCCCGCACCACTATCTCTTATAGTATGGTCCACCTGAGACTTGGATCTTCTTTATTTTTGTGTTAATGCTCTAAAATATCCTGGCAAAACGGATGAACAGCATGGATATACATTACATATATCAAGGTGGGCCCTACACTAAGGGCTGCACCGTCTTGGGTTAGGCCAGGGTCGTACCTAATCCGCTCCCTCTCCTGTGCTATCGTGGTCTTTCAAAACAGATGGACGGATTGGATTTGTAATGGACATCTCTATGGGCCCCACACAGCTCCGGGCACAGAGATATCTCTGTGCCCGGGGTCACAGGCAATCCGCTCTCCTCCATTCGTATGATCTGGCAAGCATACACGGTATTGCTCATTTATTTCTTAGTAGTTAAAAAGCACAATGCTATTCGCGGCCATGAATCTACACACACTTTCGGCACACGTATCTCAGATCCGGGCAGGTCATGGTACTTGGCTCATGTGGAATATCGTCCGTTGAAAGATGTGACTGGTCCACTCATAGATGAAAAACATACCGTTTGAAAAAGGATAACCAATGGTCCATATTTAACTTGAAGTATGGCCCAACTGATGAGCAGGTAGGATTTATTATAAGGTTAGAATAGATTCACTGATGGGCCCGTCTGATGAACGGACCGATTATCTCACACATATGCGACATATGCATAGGTGTGGTGCTCTCTCATGATGTGCGTCTCCAAATAGCATTCCCTTTGAGAAAGACAATAGCCTACGCGTGGTGCCACTACTTCATTTTGCCCACACGAATACAGAGGGGAGAGGATTAGGTGTTACCCGGGTAACAACTTAGTGGATGTTACGCTTATCGTGTGGTGCCCGTATTATGAATTATTTTATATATCTGAGCCTTCAATTTCTTTTAACAGATAAATTGAGAACACTATCTCAAAATATAAATTGATCCAAATCTTAAATGGACCACACCATCGTAAAATTCCGTGAATGACTATTAACTACAGTTTGGATCAAGCTACAAAAGATTTGGATCAAGCTGTTCTTTGCATTTTCCCCCCATCCAGGTCTTGTTTAACCTTATCAAAGGGTTTGATGGTAAATAAACATTACAGTGGGAGTTCAATCACCACTGGTTGTTGTGATGTGGTCCTTCATAGAGTTAGATCTGCTTAATTTTTGGGACCCCATGCTAAAAAGGATTTTAAAAAAAAAACGGATGGAAGGCGTGGATACACAGAAAATTCTTCAAGGTGGGCCAGAATCTGTAAGGGTTACACCCACTAAGGTGTTACCCGGGTAAGACCTAATCCACTTCCTTGACGTTGATGCAAGTGCATTGACTAAACCCGGCGGCTGTGTAGTCTCTAGATGAGGCTTGGTCGCCGCGTGTACATCTATAGATAGAAACACGTGCCAACTCGCATCTGCATCACGTATCAGGTGGGACCGACTATGCAGATCATAAGGTCAATAGGTCAATATGAGGTAGATCACACATGCATGAAAGGTATGGATCGACGGTTTACAGGGGTGGGTCCAAGCTGATACACGGTTCAGATGGCTTGTACATGACCCTGTTAGCACTTGTGGTCTCATGTAGTAATGCGAGTGGACTTCCTTCTGAGGTATGCCCGTAGAGGCGCATGTTGCGTGTGGGAGTAGCTAACAAAGCTCGTCAGATATTATCGGCGGAGAGGTTTGCTAACCGCACACGCATGTGGTAGCTGAGGACGCGGATTACGTGGTGACCTTGCCACCACTGACCTCCGTGATGGCAGGACTATGTGGGGCCCGCTATGATGTCTGTGTTTTATCATGCCGTCCATTTGTTTTACTGGCTCATTTTAGGCCTTTAGTAGAAAATTGAAGAATATTCAAAACTCAAGTAGACCATATAAGAAGAGACAGTGGAGATTGTACACAAACCATTGGAGGCCACAGAAATTTTGGATTAACCTGATATTTGTGTTTTTCCTTCATCAAGGTCTGTATGACATTATGAACAGGTTGGATGGCAAATAAACACCGCGGCGGGCCCTACTAAGGTTTCAGCAGTAGACATCGTTACTCGCACTGTTTCCTGTGGTTTGGTCTACTTGAGCTTTCGATATGTATAAGTTTCGGCTCATGGCCTTAAAATGATAGTAAAAAACAGATGAACAGCTTTGATAAAACATATATATCACGGTGGGCGCCATATAATTCTGCAAGCATCTGGTCTACCGAATCCGTGTCCGGTAGACGCACACAGGCGGGCGTATATGAAATCTTTCATCCGCATGAAAAATCAACCCAATTAACACCTAATATTAAAAAAACAATAATAATCTTATCAATAACAATAAATGGTGAAATCAGATTTTAAACCATCAATCCAAAACATGCGGCCCCAAGATGTTTTCAATTCTAGGTGTTTAATCCCCACCGTGTGGTCCAATTGAGCCTTGGATCTGTTTATTTTGGGGTCTGTACGTACCCTTAAATGATATAGCAAAATGGATGAACGGTCTGGATGAAACCCATACCTCACTGTGGCCCCTCGGAGCTCCTGTCCGTTCCTAGCAAGGAAGAGAGTAAGATATTTCCTTATGTTTTAATTATTATTATTTTTTTTTTATTCGGTCTTCTCTCAAGTGTACACCCGCCTGGAAGGTCAAGTCCAAATTCATTAGGTGAAATCAGATGGTTGAGATTCGTTTGACAAGTTTGACTTTTCATAGATGCTCAATACAAGGTACATGATTGCCACGTGTACGGTGGTGAGTAACTGACTACTTTTCAAACGGTTATTAACTATCATCCATGGTCTAGCCCTACATCTCCTTCTCCCTTCTTAATTTAGAAGAATGTGATGATCTCCCCATTACTCAGCTAGATTTTCCAACAACCAGATGATGCCTTCTCTCCTCTCGAAACCCTTTCAATTCCTCCTCCTTTCATCCCTCCTACTCTTCATCTTCCACCTTCCTGCTAGCACTGCAGATCCTCTTTGGACCACATGTTCGAACACAGCTAATTACAGTGCTAATAGCACGTTTGGAACTAACCTCAATCGCCTCCTCTCTTCTCTTTCTTCTAATGTTTCACTCTCCGGCTTCTCCAACAGCACGATCGGTGAAAACCCCGACCGAATCTACGGCCTTGCACAATGCAGAGGCGACACCGCACCAGGCGCATGCCGTGATTGCCTCAACACCGCAAGCCAAGAACTCCTCGCAAACTGCCCCAACAGGACTGCAATTATATGGTATGATAACTGTCTCTTGCGCTACTCCACCTCCCAAATCTCATCATCTTCTTCAAATTCCCCGGGGTTTTACATGTGGAATACACAAAATGCATCGGACCCAGTTCGGTTTAATCAGATTTTGGGCCAGATGATGGATGGTCTTGTTTTGAGGGCGGCTGCTGGCCCGCGGATGTATGCTACGAATGAAACGAATTTCACCAACTTCCAATCGATATATGGGCTTGTGCAATGCACAGACGATCTGTCAAGGAGTGATTGCAGATCGTGCTTAGGAAATGCTGTGGGTCAGATTCCGACGTGCTGTGATGGAAAACAAGGTGGAAGAGTTATTGGGCCGAGTTGCAATTTGAGGTTTGAGACGTACAAGTTCTTCGAGGACTTAGCCACAGCACCTGCTCCTTCTCCAACTACTCCAGTTTTGATACCTCCATCAACAAACACAACTACCACGGGTAGGTTTTCGGATCTTCTTCTCTTATTTCTGTTCTTCTTTTTGGTTAATCGCGGAGACAGAGAAAAGGCAAAGATTTTAGGCTGTGATCTTCTGATCTGGGAGATTTTTTAGAGTGGTCCACTGACCGTGGATTGAATCAGACCGACGGTCTTGATGATTAGGATATGGATCTCACGGAAAACCCGAGTGTTCTGTACATATCGTTCGATCGAGGACCTGTTATAGATTGAATGGTACTGCAAAGCTAAGCCTCACGCTTAGATTTTTATGTGATAAAATTCTGAGTGCGCTGCATGCACTTTTTCAAAGTGCACAAGCAATCATCCCACTAAATGCCATTTCTTATTTCAAAATGATTGAAACCGTCCATCTTTTAGGTTTTATATTCAGTGGGCCGTAATCCAATTTCCACATTGAATAGATGATCTTCATCATTGATTTACGGACTGTTGAAAATTTTATTGCTCAGCAGTCCAAATATATGCCCGGCTTGAATTTTGGATAGTCACCCATGTATAGTTAGCAACTAAGAGATGAACGGTTATGCTCATTCAACAATTTCTGCATCGATGGCCACCCAAATTGGAATTCTTTTTGGATGTATTGCATGACTGTGGACTCTCCCCGAAAGGAAATCTGCCTGGTTGCTGCCCACCCACCTAGGGGGATGAGGTTTCCTAGCAAGTCTTTTCACCTGAAGGCTCGTCTAATGTGTTTGGCTCTTCTGCCCACCACGTGATGATCCAGACCGTTCATAATTTTATATGAAAGCTATAATTGTACACGGTTAACGTGTAAATATTCTCTTGGAGATGGCATCTGTTTATGTGAAACTTGGGTTGGAAAATGTTTTGTGGACCTCTGTTTCTAAGGGGTTGTTTAGATGCCTGTAAATGGTTTAAGTGGTAAATGATTTACGGGTAAATGATTCTGTGTTTAAGTAGTAATGATTTACGGGTAAATGATTTTCTGTATTTTAGTTGTAAATTATTTACAACCTGCCTTGTTTGGCTATAAGTTGGAAATGATTTATGGGTGAATGGTTGTCTTAGTTTAGATAGCCTTTAAATTGTTTAAGTCCTGTGAGTGAAGAGCCTTATTTATTTTCATAATTACTTGTAAATAGATCATTATTATTTTTTACACTAGTTTCTTAGGTTATTGGAGAAATTACTTCATCAAAAATCATATGAATTTGAATCGGATTCCATGTGTTTCCATACACACAAAAAATATGAAACCCACCATGATGAATATGTTATATCCATGCTGTTCATCCGCTCTGCAAGCTCATTTTAGGGCATGAATCAAAAAATTGAGGCGCATCACAATTCAAATGGACCACACCACATGAAACAGCAGTCATAACGGACCTCATCTTTTGAAAGTCAATGCCTTTGTGGGACCCACACTGATATTTATTTGTTATCCAACCTGTTCATAAGATCATACAAATCATCGAAAATTTTGGTGGCCCCCAAGCAATTATCAATCATAGACGCTCAATTCCCACTGTTTAATGTGGTGTGGTTCACTAGAGCTTTAGATCTGCCTCATCTTTGTGCTCCTGTCCTAAAATGAGCTGGCAGAACAGATGGACGGCATGGATACGACCCATAGATCACTGTGGGCCCCACAGTGTTTGTATCTAAAATATATTCCCACCTCTGTTTTGCACCAAAACATTTTTCCTGTCAATGTAACTTCAATCCAAGAGACGTAAGTACAAGGGGAAGTAATGATGACTAATATACAATGCAAAATTATTACCAGTAGGCTGTAAATGGAGTCTGTAAATTAAATCACAGTTTTTTTGCCTATAAATCAAAATGATTTACAGCCTGTAAATGATTCTTCAGCATCCAAAATAATTTATAGTTAACCCCATTTACAGGCATCCAAACAACCCTTAAGTCGCTTTGTATGGATGATGAGATATTTGATTAGTGAGATTTTTGTGGTCGTGGTCTGTGGGTGAGCGGTGTGGATCAATTTATGGTGGAGGCAGAAGCGATGAGAGGGGCACTTTGGGAAGAGCCTTGCTCTGAAAATTATAGTTACCATGCGATCTTAATGAGCAAGTGCCGTTAATCAGGAGGGTTCGGGGCCTTTACCTCGTTGGTAGACTCTGCGGAGTTTCAACAAAAGGTCTAGGTCTCGAAACTCATCAGGGTGAATTCCCGCTGCTAACAGCACCAGTGGGTGCGTTGCATGGCTGACTAAAAAAAAAATAAAGTGCCGACTCAAGGAGTCATCGTTCGGTCATGGGGAGGGATCTGTAACTAAAATCATAATAATTGGAGGATCATCCCTGTACAGTGGGAAGATTTGCCTGTTGAATGTCAAATCTTACTTCTTGGGACCTCTGTTGAAGATTTGCCTGTACATTATTTCGATAGAGCTCTGTTAGGCCGGACTAATATTGCCTAGCACACAGCATGGATGTTGGTACTGTGTGCTGCTGGAAATGTTCTGTGGGCCCCACTACGATGTTTGTGTTTTATCTACATTGTCCATCTATTTTGCCAGCTCATTCTAGGACATGAACCCAAAAATGAGGTAGATCCAAATCTCAGGTGGACCATACCACAGGAGACCATTGAAAAATAAAATAAAATAAAAAATAAATAATTTTGTACTTTTACAGATTTAGTTTTTGGACAAGTCTGGGTAGATAAGTATGTCATGCATGTACATTGGGTGTTGCTTGGATCGTACAAGTTCCAGATACAAGTTCCAGACGCACATTTCTCTAGCAGAGAAGGCTTAGGTTAGTCCTTGAGGTGGATTTGCTACTAACTCTCTTACAAACAGATTTCAATATTGGTGGAGGGTAAGATTTCAGTTTGTTACACGCCTATATCTGTTCCCTTTCTGTTTTGGTGCGTTTCTTTTACAATGTTCTTCCTTGCACATGTGTGCGGCTTCAACAAGCCTACCCATCTTTTAACGAAAATTAGTCTCTTCATGTGTATGGTGCGATGTAGCCCCACCCAACTTATTTAACAAAAGCTCTGAATATCTGACCTGTGCCCACTCAATGGATCGATACTACAAGTTTGAGCCCAGTTATATTGGCTGGGAACCCATGTGGCCCACTTTCGAACCTTAAAACTACTGTATTACTTGTTTTTGCAGGAAAAAAGCGAAGCTCATCTCGAACTACTGTCATCATTGTCGTTCCTGTAGTTGCTGCAGTTGTGCTCATCTCCATCATTGCTGCTTGTTTCCTAGGGAGGAAAAAGAAGAAACCAGAGATTGGTAAATCACCATGGGTTTCCTTCTGCAGTAGTGCAAACAGTTTCAGTCTTTTTAAATTTTGCAGCGAACACTGCTTACCTTGAACTGTAGCAAACCCACACAATTTATTGAATTGGCATTGTTTGTGTAGATCATGGTATTGAAGGAAATGAGGAGTCACTGCATTTTGGTTTCGGTACTATAAGAGCTGCAACTGATTATTTCACTGAAGACAATAAGCTTGGAGAAGGTGGATTTGGTGCTGTTTATAAGGTATCAGACTCTGTTTCAACACTGAGATCATGGGATCGCATACCCTTGTGGTGTGGGTGTGTGTGTGACTGTGCGGTTTGTTTGTACTTCATACCCATCAACCTGGCATCCATTGTAATTCAATCCAAACTGTATATATTTTGGACCACTATGTAGATCGGGGCCACTTCAAATGTCACACTGATTGGAAGGTTGAAATTGGGCTTCACTGAAGCAAGGATCCCTAACCCAAAGATGGACGGGCTTCATTTAGGATGTGGCCCAAATATAAATGGGCCTGTGCATTCTGCAACCCTGTTGATTGGTGATGATCTTGACAATCATGCTATCTTTGCAGGGTAGGCTTTCAGATGGACAAGAAATAGCTGTGAAGAGACTCTCTCGCCACTCGGGACAAGGTTTGGAAGAATTCAAGAACGAGGTTGCATTAATTGCTAAACTTCAACACAGGAATCTTGTTAGGTTGTTAGGTTGCTGCGTCCAAGGAGAAGAGAAGCTTCTCATCTATGAATACGTGCCCAACGCCAGCCTCGACAAGTTTCTGTTTGGTTTGGACCCTTTTACACACATATAGTCTGTTCATCCATGCTTGTGCAAAATTATCACTGTCATCCTATATCATAATTTTCTTTACAATTAAACTATATGAAGTGATTTTAGTTATTTTTTACTCTGAATTTATTTGATGAACTCATGTGTATCTGTTGGCTCGCTGTATAGATCCAAATAAAAAGGCGAATCTGGATTGGCAAAGGCGCTATAAAATCATTGGAGGGGTCGCTCGAGGCCTTCTTTATCTTCACGAAGATTCTCGACTTAGGATTATACATCGGGATCTCAAAGCTAGCAATGTTTTATTAGATGCAGAGATGAATCCAAAAATCGCAGATTTTGGTATGGCTAGGATTGTTGGAGTGGACCAAACTCAGGGCAATACAAATCGAATTGCAGGGACATAGTAAGTCTTTGAACCTTAAAACCATTGCTCATTTTGTTCATAGAAGCACACATTGCAGAACCAAACAGGATATGGAATGTCCATTCTGTCGCTCACACGCATATGTGGCCCAAATATTGGCTGGAGGTAACCACCCGAATGAGGAATGGAAGGGTCAAAAAATTATTGAGCAATTGGGATCATCTGATCAGCCTGATTTTTTGTCATGTCCCACAGACTGTTGGGACTTCCGGATAAGCATTCCTGATTCTGTAAACGTTTTCCAATTTCTCTCTATCTAATAACTAAAATCTAGCTCATGTAAAATCAAACATTCTCTACTAATGTATCTAACACCTGGTGTTATTGGTGACTATCCTTTGAAGTGGATACATGGCCCCAGAGTATGCCATGCACGGACAATTCTCTGTTAAATCAGATGTATTCAGCTTCGGTGTTTTACTTCTGGAGATCGTGACTGGTCAGAAGAACAGTGATTTCTACGAGTCAGAACGCGCCGAGGATCTTCCCAGCTACGTAAGTAGATTGTCTTGATGAATTTTTCTCAACAATTTGAATTGAAATTTGTAAAATCATTGAGAGAATACTGTGGCTACTCTCAAATGAGAAGCAAGAGTTTCATGCCCTGTGCACTTGTCAACATGGCACACATGTGCGAGGTGAGTTCCATCCATTGTGAGGGTTTACCATGAACATGCTCATCCAAAAATCCGGATCATGAGTGCTCACTGAATATACACTGTTGGTTTTTAATTTTCTAACCATTAGGTTCACAGTGGCCCCACCTGATGAATGGCTTGGATCTTGCACTTTGGGCTGAGTAGAATTTGGATGGATCCTTCAAATGAGTAGCGCCAGCATTCCTCATGTTATGAATCCATCAGAGCAATACTTCCATTCTAAAAACATGTTTTCTGTAATGGTGCACGTTTTGTAGGTATGGAAGCACTGGAAAGATGGCACAGTTTTAGAGTTAATTGATCCAACTATGAGTGAATCTTGCTCAAGCAGTGAAGTGATGAGATGCATCCACATTGCATTGCTATGTGTTCAAGAAGATGTGATCGATAGGCCCACCATGTCGTCGATTGTGCTCATGCTCAACAGTTTCTCTATGTCTCTCTCAGCACCTTCACAACCTGCGTTTTTTATCGCGAGTAGAATGGCTCCGGACATGTCTATGACAGAGTCCCATACACAGACATGTGAGGTGAATCAATCTACGGGCATGGCATCACCATGGTCTGTAAATGAGGTGTCGATTACTGAATTAGAACCTCGTTAGTGCATCGGATTAGAAGGTATTTAAACTCTGTAAGTGCATGCTAGTGAAATGTTGAGAATCTAGATTTTGATGAGACTTAGTCTGCAAAGTTTAAGATGATTAATAATGACTTTTTCTGTAATATATTTTTGTTTATACAAGTTCTCACTGTTCATCGGGCATGCCTTGACATGGATGTTCCTGAGGCAAAAATATCAAACCAGCCTGCTCAGTGTGAAAAATGTGGACCGCGAATAAAGTAGCCAACAGTCTAGATTCGATTTACAAGTGTGGCTTGTTAGAGTTTCCTTTGAGGCCCATCACTGATCAGCAATTTGGATTGAACCTGGATTGGATGGCTCTCACCAGGTCTCCGAACAGATGGTCGAAGATTCTACCGCCATGGACCGTCTTGCCATGGCTCGACCTTCGTCGCCTTTGGAACAGACAATCACCCTTCTTGCACCCGCGACTGTCTTGCCACGAAGCTTAGCTCCCGCTAAGCGGCGAACAAACTATTGTAATTATCTCCAGCTGATTGTAAGTATAATTATTGTAAGATCATTAATAAATTACTTTAATATTTGGTCCCACTCTTCTTTTTATATTGTTTTGTTGTTGATCTCCGATCAGTATCATATGCTTAATTGAAAGTCCTTTCTACCGAAAGGGAAAAAGAACTCATCTTAAGGATGATTTTGGAAATCGCCTAATCTCTCGATAGTTGGCTGGATAGACAGTCGATTTGTACAGAACTCAGTCTTTGGGTCTATTTTAGTGCCTAGGGTAATTGGCGTTATGTTCGATACGTGCCACTCGGCACGCCTGACACACAATCATAACATACACGATCGAATTTGAACCAAACGCTTTGTTGTTGTTGTTTTATTTGTTTTAGCCACCATAACCTTTTAAACCTTCATATAGTTCCTCCGGAGGAAGAGGCCCAGTTTGACGCATGTGTTGAATGGTACCAATGCGTAAGATATGCCTGTTCGTCAGGTAGGGTATGGTCTGAAAATGCCCTCACCCAAGATATAGCATGTTCATCATGTGGCACGCGTACTCGGGTTTTCAATTTGATGTAGACCATGGGCTGCTGAGACACTTTCAAAGGACCACGTGCTATACGTGACACATTTTCCATGCATCATGCCCCCAAATATTTTCCTGATAGAAAGATCCTAGCCATTAACCTTCGCCCTTTTCTCAGTTGAGGGTGGACACAATAGCCAGCGGGCTGGATCACCTGAACAGTGGGCTCCACTTGCATATATGTGGTCGATAAAAAAAATCTTTCACTGAAGACGGAGAGGAACGGTTTCGATCTCACCTTTGGATACCCGCAGCATAGTGAGCCTTTTGGTTATACGAGTGGCACGCATCCATGGTTCAATGAACCAGACCGTTCTTTTTTTTATTTTTTATTTATTTATTTATTTATTTATTGTCAGTCATGCAACCCACCCACCCAGTCAATCGCGCAACACACCCACCCAATCCATGCAACGCACCCACTGGTGCTGTCTACCAATCGAGGCAAGGCCCCGAACCCGGACGGTTCATCTGGGATGTGGACCAATAGACTAGTGTCAGGGGCCACTCAACCATGGAACCCACTTGTGCCCATTATGTGAGTATCCTTGATTTCAGGATCATAAGATTCATCTTACAACTCTCCCACGATTGTGGTGAGTTATTCTCGCAGACATCCACCGCATACAGCCCCTGGCCGAAATATCACATTAATTGCTTATCTTAACCATATTCTAAAAATATCACTTTAGCCCTTGAATTTGGATGGACGCTGATTGAAATTGCCCACCATGATGTATGCGTCTTATCCACTCCGTCCATCTGTTTTTTGGGCTCATTTTAGGGCATGGACACAAAATTGAAGCATACCCACCGTTCAAGTGGACCACCGCATAGGAAACCGTTTAAATTGAACACCTACCGTTGCAATTTTATTGGGGGATTCAGAAGTTTGGGTCAAGCTGATATTTGTGTTTTCCCTTCATTCATGTTGTGGGGCTATCAATGGGCCGGGCAGGAGTATTAGACTCAAGGGCCTGATTTGAGTCTAAAAGTCAAATGCGTTCCTCAAGTGAGACAGGCTTGGACATAATAATCTAAAACTAGTTAGCCCGACCCAGCAGGTTAAGGTTAATAAACTCCCTCCTCCTCCTCCTCCTCCTCCTCCTCTCCCTCTCATTTCCTCCAAAATCAAATTAAAATATGAACCCTTTTCTCATCTCTCCTAAACTCGAACCAAAATCCACACCCTTCTCTCTCATTTCCTCCAAAATCAAAATCTGAACCCTCAAGAACCCCTTCGAATCCTATACCTTCTCCAAATCCAAAGCTTTACCATGACCCTAGTCCTAACCACCAAATTTGTTGGGAGAAGAGATCCATTCTCGGCTGCATACACAACAATATCAATCAAGAAATTAAAAGAGAGAGAGAGAGAGAGAGAGAGAGAGAGAGAGAGAGTATGCAACTCACTATTGGAGTTTTCCTCCTCACAGGTGCAGATGAGGGAGGGACAGGTTTGCTGTCCAACTGGCCGGTGCCCCCTGGCCAGCCGGACGGACAAAGTGCCCAGAAACGTAAAAAAACTCTGGATAATTTTTGTGAAGGCCGACTGGTCGTCCGACCGGTCGGCAGACAGGTCAGGCTATATATGTTTACACAACAATCTCTCTGGACTATTTTTTTGTGCATCCAACCGGTCGGAGGCTTTTGATCGGCCGACCAGAGGTGCGCGCGGACTGCTACTGCAGTTTCCTAATGGGACTCTAATACATGCAAACGGCTATATATAGAGCTGCAATCCGGGATTTGGTAATCCTACAAGGTATTCTACACGTCTAAGGTGAGAGAGAGAGAGAGAGAGAGAGAGAGCGGGGGGGAAGAGAGGAAGAGAAAGAGGGAGAGGAAGTTTGTTGGTAGAGGAGGCTTTGCTCGCGAAGGTGATTCACAGTGCAACGACGTCTCGGCTCTTCAACGTCCTCGTGCTCGAGTGAGATCTCTCAGTTTCTAATCCTTTTATTGTTATCCATCCCTGCATGGGTGAAGAAGGCTTGATCCTAGCGGTGTGTGCTTGTGATTGAGGTTGTAACGGTTCTACTTGATAGTGAATTGTTGATCTGAACGAGGTCCCGTGGTTTTTACCTCTTTGAGGGTTTTCCACGTAAAAATCTATTGCGTCGTGTGATTGTTGATTTGATTTAATTTCGTGCTTTATCATAACCCATAATTCTAGTAGTTTGAGGGGCGAGATCTTAAGGTTTTGTGAAACGCACCCAACAAAAGTGGTATCAAAGCGTTCAGGTTGATTGAATAAGAAGTGGGATCGGTTCTGAATTATGGAAAGTGGCTCATCAAGGATGATTAGTCTCAATGAATCCAACTGGACCATATGGAAGGCTAAGATGGAGGACTTGCTTTATTGCAAGGACTTGTATGCTCCAATTCTAGGCGTATCAGCGAAGATGAAGGATATGTCAGATGATGATTAGAAGAAATTGGACCGGAAGGCGGTGGGGTTCATTAGACAATGGTTGGATGATTCGACTTTCCACCATGTGTCTACAAAGACCTCAGCCGCCAGTCTATGGCAGAAATTACAAGGGCTGTATGAGAGGAAGACAGCCCGGCAACAAGATATTCCTTATTAGAAGACTTGTAAATCTCAAGTTCAAGGATAATGGTTCTGTGGCTGAGCACATGAATGAAGTCAGCAATATTGTGAACCAGTTCTCCGCTATGAAGATGGTCCTGGACGATGAACTAAAGGCTTTGCTATTGCTTAGCTCATTGCATGATAGTTGGGAGACATTGGTGGTGTCTCTAAGTAACTCCACGCCAGGCAAAAAGATGTCCATGGAACAAGTAACGGGTTGTTTCTTTAATGAGGAGACAATGAGGAAGTCTCAAGGATCCACTCAGCAAAAGGCCCTTATAACATAGGATCGGGGGAGAGGAAAGAACAGAAAGGGGGAAAAAGCTCGAGATAAATCCAAAGGCAAATCTAATGTCAGGAGAGATGTTGAATGTTGGAATTGTGGCAAGAATGACCATTACAAAAGTGAATGTCACAAGAAAAAAGATTAGAAAGGAAAAGGGAAGGAAAAAGATGATGAATTAGATTCTACTGCGGTCGCCTCAGATGGCGACGTTGTAACACCCCAACCTTTGATATCCGAATTCCATCAATTCGGGTATCGAGTTCGAGGTATTGGCTATCATATTATGCTAAAATTAAACCATAACACATTCACCCACTAAAATAAAAAGTTTAATTATCATCATAGCATATAGCTAATTATTTATTGTCTCAAAGTATCAAATGACCCTAAGGCTTATGTTCGAACTAAATCACTCAAAACATAAATAACTTTATAGATATAAAGACTAAATTCTCTTATTTCCTTCTGGCTCCTTCACCAGTTATTCTGTCGAAGTCATCTTCATAGAGACGCATCCACTATGTCTTTTTCTGGATGGCTTCCATATACAACATCGTGAGCTAAAAGCCTAATAAGTAATAATAATTTGCATGATTCAATACATATCATGTTTACCAAAATAACAATAAAATATGTCATATATCATATAAACAACTCCATACTCAGGAATCATCAGGGCCATGGCTGCGCATAGCTTCCGGCCTGCCAACACCCATTCAACGATGAGTAGTCTATTCTGGAGCTGACTATACTCCTTCTCCAGCTCTGAGCCGCAGCCTTGGGAGGAGGCCCTATTGGTACCAACTCGAGTTCCGGTTGGGAACTCTGCCCGAGAATTTAAGGGATTTCTATCCCCGAGTTGTCTGGTGTTCAACTTTAACATCACATTTCAGATAATGACATATATCAAATAAGCAGTTTATATCATAAGATTTATAAATGCATAATGAATGCATGCTGGAAATACCATCCTGGTGTAGTGTTACTTACTCAAAAGTTTTATTCTACTTGAGCTCCTTGGATACAATCCTCTGTTACTAGTTGACGGATTCTCGGTTTTCGTTCTCGTTGGGTTCCTTTTTAAATGTTATGTGAATAGGGTTACTTTCATACTTAATTTCATGATATAATCAATTATTATCTATTAATACACAATTATGACCGTTGATTTGACAATTAGATCATCAAGCTAACGATCCATACCTTTGGTTTAGTCATATTTCACATTTAGTTCATGATCTACCAATCTTAACCGTTCATTTTGGCTTTATTTTCATATAGGCCCGAGATCCTTTCGATCAGACCGTTAAACTTTAATTAGAACCATTCATTTAAGATATGGTCGGTTGGATCTAGGTTCCTATATACTTAATCTTCCATTTTGATCAATTCGCCCCTTGATGGACGGTTATGACTAGTTGAATTACTAATCCAAGGGTTTAGACACATTTTATATGGTTTATATTGAATTAATTCATGATCTGATAATCATATTGGTTTTAAGATAATCCACTTGCGACCTTAAGTGAATAATCGGTCCATTCACTAGTCAAATCTTACTCATATCTCAAGAATCATGGGTTTAGATCATGATTTAAGTGGGTCTAAGGTCAAGATCAACCTTTATAACAATTAGGTGTTAAGATCCATCCGATCTGACCGTTCATGTCCTTATTTTTCACAATTTTGGTCCAACGACCCTAGTTGATCCTTGATCAAATGATCCGATCTAGATCTGGGTCAGGTGGATCTTATTATCCCCAAATTCAATTCCTTAATTAATTTATTAGACTCTTGATCAACGGTTGGATTGGACCTGATCATTGATTTAACAATCCATATCATCATTTTTATCTTTTATTTAAATTTTAGTGGTTTAAATCTAAGATTAGATTAGGGATCTTAATTAACAAACGAAGATAAATATTTATAAGACTTTCGATAAAGATCTATACTTTGTTGAATAAGATCCATCGTTCATTCGAATAAATGCAGTGGGGCCCACTTAAGGATACCTTTAATGTTGGTGGACCCACCGCTATATTACTTGTCAATGATGGATCTTTCTTCTAAAACTCATTTGTTATGTTTCTAATGACAAGATCTTAAGGTGGGGCCCTTATTAGAGAGATGTTAGTTTTTTTTCTATATTAGCCCACCATAAATCTAATGATAAGATCTCTAAACTAATTGATTCATTTATATTGTTAAACATGATAACAATAAATAAAGTAAATAAAAATTCAATTCTAAACAGAAAAACACACATATACAAAACCTTATAAAAGAGTGGGGCCCATCCTTGTCATTCATTATGTCCGCATAAAGGGCCCATGCGTTTGCCCACGTGAGACAGCGTGTGGGGTACCATATTACTGCCTACGTGACGGCATGCGGGGTCCACTCATGCTGCTTAATGGTCAGCTCATGATTCATCTTAGTTTTATACTTTGTGGAGTCCACTTGGATTTGATCAAAAATATCTAAGAGATATAGTCTTAGAGCACTCACTTGATAAATGGTTTGAATCAGAAAATAAGCTCATAGAACTCTCTCTCTCTCTCTCTGTTTAAAGTGTAAGTGCTTACGAGAAGAGACTTGGCATTGCTTTATATAGATGAAATAAAGTCCTCTTGCATTAAACACATGCATGAAAAAAAACATGTTAAACACATGTAAATGCATGTACTCTCATGAAGTAATGGGAAGAGATTTAAGAAAAAGGTTACGAGAGGGATTTTAAGAAAAAATCTTATTTAAGAGTGTAGCTTGGAGTACGTACACGTGCTACTCTCAAAGTGAGTCCCACATAGGTAGTCATATTATCATCTAAAACATTTATCTACTCCTTGAAAGTGAGCACATCCTATTAAAATTTATTTCACTCTCAAAAGATACTAGGATAACGAGATATGATGTATTACCGTTCATAGCCATGAGGGCACACCTATCAAAGGTACTCTCTCAATATCATGGGTGGGAGTATATACATGTTTGTGTGTGTGCCAACCTTGTATGTTACACATGGTTATGAAATATTAAATTCTGACCACACAGAATCATCGACCATGATGTACATGTACATGTACATGGAAAAATAGTGGCAATGTTCAACTATGTATGATAGATAAGATAATAGGTGGTCATGATGATACAATATATACATGCACATGATTAGAAAGATCTAAGTATATATATGATATGATCAAATCAGATAGCATGATGGGTCTACTTAAGATGAATCATATGAAAGTAGTTTTACACAAATCAGATTATTAGATTGGTTAATATCTTCGATAAATTATGGCCATCCACATATCCGGCCTCACATCTCAAGTTCTACTTAGGAAATATTATCATACTTATACCATTTTCAACGTTATAATACGATTTACAAGATGATCAGCACACATTGGATGAATCATTCTCTAAGATAGTCAATTTAGAGAATTTAAGTCATCCGTCCATCGACTGGACCATTTATAGCACTCGAATTGACAATTTGACTGTAGGTTTACGTTTTATATAACATGGATGTACGATCCATGGTTTAGATCAGTATTTCATAAAATAAATTGATCTATATTTATGGTCAAGTGTCATATGATCCACTCAATGGTCAGATTTTATCTTAGTTTTCTAAAAAAAAAAAAAAATTTATACACCTAAAATTTGTTCAATATATTACAGACGTTGTGGTCATCCTCTTAGCAGATCATGATGTTTCTCTCATGACTGCGAATCAAGATACCGATTGGGTAGTCGATTCAGGAGCGTCATTTCATGCAACTCCACGAAGGAATTTCTTCACAAGCTACAAGCAAGGTAGCTATGGTACAGTGAAGATGGGGAACTCTGGAGTGTCCCAGATTGTGGGAGTTGGTGATATTTTTATGAGGACCTATATAGGATGTACATTGGTTCTAAAAGATGTGAGACATATTTCAGACATTCGCCTCAACTTGATGTCGACGGGAAGGTTGGATGTAGCCGGTTATGAGAGTCGGTTTGTTGGTGGGCATTAGAAGCTCATCAAGGGTTCGATGATCGCAGCAAGAGGGAAGATGTTTTGCACCCTATGTAAGACATGTGTCAGTATATGCAAGGGTAAGTTGAACGCAGCAGAAGATTTAGTGACAGACATGTGGCACAGATGGCTCGACCACATGAGCGAGAAAGGGCTTCAGCTATTGGCGAAGAAGCACCTCCTTCTAGAGTTGACAGGTACACCTCTTAAAACCTGTATTGATTGTTTATCAAGGAAATAGAATAGGGTTTCATTTGTAAAAACTGCTTCTCAAGTTAAGAAAGTGCATCCATTAGATTTGGTTTATTCTGATGTTTGTAGTCCTATGAGAACAAAAATCTTAGGTGGGGTATTGCACTTTGTCACTTTTATAGATGATGTATCTAGGAGGGTTTGGTTTTATGCTTTGAAATTCAATGATGAGATCTTCGGTGTGTTTAAAATATTTCATGCCACGGTCGAGAGGGAGACAGGTAGATCATTGAAGTGCATCCGCACTAACAATGAAGCTGAATACATTGGTGACTTTCATGAGTATTGTAAGTCCCTAGGTATACGACATGAACAGACGGTACCCAAGACCCCCAACACAATGGTGTATCTGAGCGCATGAATCACACCATCGTAGAGAGAAGCAAATGCATGTTATCCTATGCGAAGTTGCCCAAGATGTTCTAGGGAAAAGCAATGCACATGGCAGTGTATTTTATAAATAGGTCTTCATCAACCCCGTTGAATGGAGAAGTACCTGAGAAGGTGTGGACTGGACGTGATTCTTCGTACAGGCATCTCAGGGTATTTGGATGCAGGGCATCCGTTCACGTACCAAAGGACGAGAGGTTCAAGCTCGATACGAAGATTAGGTAGTGTGTGTTCTTGGGGTACGATGATGAGAAATTTGGCTTCAGGTTGTGGGATCCGACCAAGAAGAAGCTCGTCACGAGCAGAGATGTGGTTTTTATTGAAGATCAGTGTATAGAAGACATTGGAAAGCCAAAGAAGACCCATCCCAGTTCAGGTAAGCTGAAAGATTTGGATCCTATTACTCCTCCCGTGGTGCCTGATGACGGGGGAGTACAGCAAGGTGTAGAGGATGAGGGAGTTCCTATAGACGATAGACCTAGAGAACAGCCCCCACTTGATCCACCCATTGAGCCACAGGTGAGGAGGACATTTAGGGACAGGCACCCGTCCAAGAAGTACTCACCGCATGAGTACATTATGCTTACTGATGGGGAAGAGCCAGAAGATTATTCTGAGGCCCTAGCCGACGAGCATAAGGGGGAGTGGTTGAAAGCTATGCAAGAGGAGATGGAATCCTTGCATAAGAACCACACCTATGACATGGTGAAATTACCTAAGGGAAAGAAAGTTCTGAGCAACAAGTAGGTGTTCAGAAAAAAAGATTGAGCAAAAGAATTCATTGACAATGTTCAAGGCCAGACTCGTAGTGAAAGGTTTTGGTCAGAGGAAAGGTATAGACTTCGATGAGATATTCTCACCAGAGGTGAAGATGACATCCATAAGGATGTTGCTTGGGCTGGCGGCTAGCATGGATCTGAAGATAGAGCAATTAGATATTAAAACTACTTTCCTCCATGGTGACCTGGAAGAAGAGATCTATATGCGCCAACCAGAGGGGTTCAAAGTCAAGGACAAAGAGCATACGCTGTGTAGGCTTAGGAAGAGCTTGTATGGGTTGAAACAAACTCCTAGGCAATTGTACAAGAAGCCCGACTCATTCATGTTGACACATGGGTATAATAGAACGGAGTCGGACCACTGTGTGTTCACTCGCAGGTTCTCGGATGGTGATTTCTTAGTTCTACATTTATATGTTAATTACATGCTCATTATGGGAAAAGACATCAAGAAGATTGACAAGCTGAAACAGGAGTTCGGCAAGTCGTTTGCAATGAAAGACTTGGGCCCAGCCAGACAGATCCTAGGAATGGAGATAACCCATAGCAGAAGCAGCAGAAGGCTTTGCTTGTCATAGGAGAGGTATATTGAGAAAGTTCTAGAGCGGTTCAATATGAATGCAGCGAAGCCAATCAGTATTCCACTGGATGGTCACTTCAAATTGAGCGACAAGCAGTGTCCCAAGACGAAGGCAGAGGTGGAAGAGATGCAGAAGATACCCTACGCCTCAGCTGTAGGAAGTTTGATGTATGCTATGGTGTGTACGCGCCTAGACATAGCATATGCGATTGGTGTTGTCAGCCGGTATCTTGCCAATCCTAGTAAAGAATATTGGGCAGCGGTGAAGTGGATACTATAGTATCTGAGAGGCTCATCCAGGTTGAGCCTATGCTATGGTGACGGAAAACCTGTGTTAGAGAGTTACAAAAATGCAGATATGGTAGGTGACATAGACTTCAGGAAGTCCACATCGGGGTTCATGTTCACGTTTGTTAAGGGAGCAGTCTCTTGACAGAGCAAGTTACAGAAGGTTGTAGCATTATCGACGATAGAGGCCGAATGCATTACAGTCACAAAAGCATGTAAGGAGATGCTTTGGATGAAGAGGTTCCGACAAGAACTTAGCCTAAAGCAGGAGAAGCACGTGGTCTATTGTGATAGCCAGAGTGCGATACAGTTGAGCAAGAATCCAAGTCAGCATTCCAAGTCGAAGCACATAGAGATTCAGTATCATTGGATCAGGGATACTTGGGAATAGAAGATGTTACAGCTTGAGAAGGTCGACACGGACGATAACGGGTCAGACATGATGACCAAGGCTTTGCTCAAGAGCAAATTTGAGGCTTGTAGAAGTCGGGCTGGCTTGAAGACAGTGAACTCCTCCTGAGTTGGAAAGGGAAAGATTTGTTGGAGTTTTCCTCCTCACATGTGCAGAGGAGAGAGGGACAGGTTTGCTGTCCGACCGGCTGGCCAAACAAAGTGCCCAGAAACGTAAAAAACTCTGGACAGTTTTTGTGAAGGCCGACTGGTCATCCGACCGGCCGGTGGTCCTGGCTGACCAGTCGGCAAACAGGTCGGGCTGTGTATGTTTACACAGCAATCTATCTAGACTGTTTTTTGTGCATCTGACCGGCCGGAGGTGCGCGCGGACTGCTACTGCAGTTTCCTAATGGGACTCTAATACATGAAAACGGCTATATATAGAGCTCCAATCCGGGATTTGGCCATCCAACATGGTATTCTACACGTCCAATGTGAGAGAAAGAGAGAAAAAGAGAAAGAGAGGAAGAGAAAAAGGGAGAGGAAGCTTGTTGGTAGAGGAGGCTTTGCTCGCGAAGGTGATTCACAGTGCAACGACGTCTCGGTTCTTCAACGTCCTCGTGCTCGGGTGAGATCTCTTAGTTTCTAGTCCTTTTATTATTATTCATCCCTGCGTGGGTGAAGAAGGTTTAATCCAATCGGTGTGTGCTTGTGATTGAGGTTGTAACGATTCTACTTGATAGTGAATTGTTGATTTGGACGAGGTCCCATGGTTTTTACTTCTTTGAGGGTTTTCCACGTAAAAATCTCTTGCGTCGTGTGATTGTTGATTTGATTTAGTTTCGTGCTTTATCATAACCCATATTTCTAGTAGTTTGGGGGGTGAGATCCTAAGGTTTTGTGAAACGCACCCAACACTCACAACATAGATTTACACAAATTTACGTAGTTCCCATCCAATACGTCCATAGATTTACATCAATCTAATATGTTCAGAGGTCAAAAAAACCAAAGAAGCAGCTCTCAATATAACAACGACTCTCTCTCACCATCAACTACGGTTTAAATAAAAACTCCATATGAAATTATAAAATTGACCTCCATCAATGCTAGTTGAATGAACAATACACTTCGATGATCAGGCTTCATAGATCCTAAGAAAATCTACCTAGTTCCAAAAACACCACTAGTTGCAATGGTGGATTCCACCATTTCTTCTTTATCAAGTATATGCAGAACTATCGGTTTTAAGGGGCGATACTCAACCGAACCGACTTAGTCGGTTTTGAATATTTAACAACCGAACTGAACCGATGAAGCCTCACTAACCAAACCGAACCGGATAAATTCGGGTTGGTTTGATTTTGTTAGTTTTGTCGGTTTCTTGACAACATTAAAAAAATTGAGAAGATCCAAATCTTTAGTGGAACACACCAATGTAAAAACTGGTGAATGACCATTGAAACTTTTTATAATTATAGGCAATAAAAGTTTTGTAACAAGCTGAAAGTGAAATTTGACTTTTCCCTTCATCCAGGTCTGTTTGACCTTATCAACGGGTTAGATGGCAAATACACATTGCAAATCTTCTCCAAGTAGGCCCGAGGACATTTTTAGTGGAGAGAGTTCAATCAACATTGTTTCCTATGGTGTGGTCCACCTGAGATTTAGATCTGAACACATCCTAAAATGGGTTCAGAAAATAATTGGACGGTCTAACGCCCCGATTTTTTCTTAGTATTTCTTTTATGTATATGTTTTTAATTACAAGTGAAATTATATGAATTTTACCTTTTGTTGTGAACAACGTACTAGCTATAGGTATTTCTAGGTGAACCCCTTTATTAAATTTGTCTAAAATAACTCTTGGAGTAAGATGAACGACTGAGATTTTGAAAAAAAAAATGATATTTTGTAATAATTATGAAAATGCCATTAGTAGTTAAACCCATGTTTTTAAGTACGCTAGTTTTCCACAATAAATTTCTCACAAAACTTTGGATATAAGCTATTAGACACATTTAAACCATACACGTCGAATTTCAGCCATTCGATCATTGTAGAAGTGCCCCAATCAGAAATCGGGTTGTAGGCGAGCCACTTGAACTCGGATCTGCCTCATTTTTGGAGGGGCACCCTAAAATCATTCTGCCTACATGATGGATGGGCTGGATTTCTCATGAGCATCATGGTGGGACCCGATGTGCATTGAGTGCACAATAAGTGCATGGTCAACCATGTTTGACCGACGATTTAAAAGGAAAAATAATGGAAATCCATTTCTTCTCTCATGCATAACTGCTGCCTTCTCTAGTTGAATCCCATGTGGGACCCATATTGACAATCTGAACCATCCAATCTCTGAATAATCATCATAAACCCCTGCCCATGAAGTATTTTCATCAACCTATCACCACATGCCTCGATCTAATGGCCCGATCAAACAGTAACTTTCTTGGAAACTTCATCTGGGCCATCCGCTATGCATGGGAGGCTGGCATTCTCTCACTAGGCTCTAGTGGACACCATCTAGCTAACCAACAAGTCATTTCTAATTGAAAATCGAGATTTACATTTCTCTTGCAATCCACCACCCGAATCTTTCTCTAGCACAAACCACCAATTAAACCTTTGTAGAGCTTTGATTTGTGGACCCCAAAAGCTTCCTTGGACCCATCTAAACCATCTAGAGTTGTCCGATCATCAAACAAACCCACCGTACTAAAAGCACCATTCTCACCTCCCTTTCTTTCTTGTTTTTCACCGAGACTGTTCATCCAAATGTGGACCCAACTCCTTGATCTATCACGATTATTTTGTAGCCCATCCTCAATATTCCTAACCTCCAAAATATCTCAGCCATCCATCTTGTGTGCACTTCCCAAAATCGGCCCAAAACTCACTTTAAAACCTTCAACAACCTATACGTCCTCCAAACACACCAAATAGGCGAGGACTTCTTTAAGTTTTTATAATGATTACATGTCTTGGTTATTTTGTGTTGTGTTCATGTCTGTTATTGTTCTCAAATATTCTTTTTTTTCTCACATGGCTATGTAAATGGTTTAGAATGCCTTATGCCCATCATTCGATGATGTGGTCGTATATTGGAAATGAAAAATGGACAAAATAATGAAATGATTATACACATATGGGATTGTGTAATCACCTTTGAAGGAACCACAATCCCTTTCATGTAATGTTGAAAGTTGATTTGTATAGCCTAATGAATATCCTTTTTATTATGTTATTGTAGTATTATGGATGAACCCTGATATGTGGTGGTGAATATCAGGATCGCCCGGTTAAGAGGTTGCCTTAGCCTGAGACTGCGCTATTAGACTGTCCGATTAAGTGGTCACCCTAACCTGTGGTGGTGATATCAGATTGCCCGATTAAGTGGTTGATAAATCCTTTCCCTTTTATTCTTTTATCTGTTTATGGATCTTCATGAAGCTATGAGTATACATGTGTTGTTATGAACCTTGGCGGTACGGCCCACCATTTGTGGTGGTGATATGTTGGGTACGCCTACTTTAGTAGATGATGAACAATGGGGATGGTATGTAGATGATGAACAATGGGGATGGTATGGTGGTGCCTAGGGTTGGCTGCATATTAATTGGTTGTGTGTAAACATGTAATAATAAAGGATGGACTAATATCATGCATATACTTGGCTACATGTGAGTCTATGGAATTGGAAATAGGCTAGAGCGTCCTACTTTTCCCGTACACTATCTTGTGAGATTTGGGCTATGAGCGTCCCACTTTTCACTTGGTCAGGCAAAACAATAGGCTTGCGTGTCCCAAAAACCCTAACATCTTGTTTCAGGGAATCCTACGCCAGGTCATACATATCATATATTGCATTAAATAAGTATTATGTCTGTTTGTTATGTTTTCATGTAATTATTATGCTAACTTTGAAGAAGATCTTCACTATACAGCTTTGACGGTTTCTTTTTGTGGAAAACAATATAGAACATGCAGGTGACGATCCATAAGAATTTGAGCCTTAAGGAAACGACTACGAAGGCTCGTGGGAGCAAATGGTGGAAGATGAGGCTACATAGCCAGATATTAGTTGAATTATCATTTATTAGAAATTTTGAATTTATAATAAGTCCTAGTATCGGGGGACATATTTATGAACATGATTAATATTCAACTTATTTAAATGGTAATTGTATTCGATGAATTAGTTTAGTTAATAAAATAAGAAGTATGTTTCTACAATCTTGCTCATGATTACCAAATTATATAAAATATGCATATTTGAGAGTAAATATATAGAGGGTATAACCCCCGTATATTCTAAGTAACCTTGGGGATTCGACCGTCGTGTTATACACGAGAGTCAAAATCTCGAAGCGTTATAGACGGTGTGGACATATAAGATATTATCAAGGTGGGCCATACGGTAGGGGTAACATTAATAAATATAATTCAAATATATATATCCAGTCGGTTCGATTCGGTTGAAAGCGGTTTATAATTTTCACAAAGACCGACATTTTTTATTTTTAATATAAAAAAATAGAATCGGCTCGAAATAGAATGAAAAACGGACCAAAGCTAACCGGTTCAATTGATTTTATCGATTTGGTCAATTTTTTTAATAGCCCTACTTTAATTTTCCGTCTTAAAATGAGATGAAATAACAGATGAATGGCGGCACATACATGACGTGTGGGCATGTAGAGTTTACTCAGTATGGAGTTTGCGTCATGTAGAGTTTACTCCGTATGGAGTTTGCGTCCATAACTTGTAGCGGAAAAATTAAGAAGATCCATATGTCAGGTGAACCATACCACAGGAAACAGTGGTGATTGTCAATTAATGGGCCACAAAAGCTTTGTATCAAGCTGGTATTTGTTATTTTCCTTAATCGAAGCTTACGTGACCTTATCAATAGGTTGGTTTGTGAGTAAACTTTATAGAAACATTACCGTAAGCTCTAGGAAATTTTTAACAGTAGGGCCTTCAATCACCACTATATCTTATGGTATGGTCCACCTGAGACTTGGATCTTATTCAGTTTTGTGTTTATGCCGGGAAAAACGGATGAACAGCAGGGATATACATTACATACGTCAAGGTGGGCCCCATGGTTAGGCCGGGGTCGTACCTAATCCGCTCCCTCTAATGATGGGCCCACGACGTGTCTGTTCATATGAATTGGCGTACACGGTATTACTCATTTCTTTCTTTGTAACCACAATGCTATTCGCGGCCATGAATCTACACACACTTTCGACACACGTATCTCAGATCCGGGCAGGTCATCATACTTGGCCCATGTGGAATATCGTCCGTTAAAAGATGTGTCTGGTCCACTCATCTAGTTGGCTACACATAGATGAAAAACATACCGTTTGAAAAAGGATAACCAATGGTTTATATTTAACTTGAAGTATGGCCCAACTGATGAGCAGGTAGGATTTATTATGCGGTTGGAGTAGAATCACCGTTGGGCCCGTCTGATGAACGGACGGATTATCTCACACGTATGCAACATATGCATCGGTGTGGTTCTCTCATGATGTGCGTCTGCAAATAGCATTCCCTCTAAAAAAGACAACATTCTACGCGTGGTCCCACTTCTTTATTTTGCCCATACGGAGAGAGGATTAGGTGTTACCCGGCTAACAACTTTAGTGGATGTTATGCTTATCACTTGGGCCCCATATTATGATTTTTTTTTTCTTTTTTTATATCTGAGCCGTCAATTTGTTTTATCATATGATTTTAGAACAATATCTCAAAATTTAAATGCAAATAAATCTTATCTGGAGCACACGACCATAAAACGTCATGAATGACTATTAACTATATTTTATCGCTATAAAAGTTTTGGATCAAGCTGTTCTTTGCATTTTCCCTCCATCCAGGTCTTGTTTGACCTTATAAAAGGGTTTGATTGTAAATAAACATTACAGTGGGCCGCGAAAGTTATTATTGGTGGGCGTTCAATCACCACTGTTTGTTGTGATGTGGTACTTCCGGGAGTTAGATCTGCTTAATTTTTAGGATCCCATCCTAAAATGGATAAAAAAAAACGGATGGACGGCGTGGATACAGAGTAAATTCTTCAAGGTTGGCTAGACTCGGTAAGGGTTACACCCACTAGGGTGTTAACCGGGTAACACCAAGTACATTGACTCTAAACCCCGCGGCTGTGTACTCTCTAGATGAGTCTCGGTCGCCGCGTGTACATCTACGGGCAGACACACGTGCCAACTCACCCATGTGTAGAGGAGCGAATTAGCTGTTACCCTGCTAACACCTTAGTGGGTGTTACCCCTACCGTGTGGGGCCTACCTTGATGTATTATTTGTATATCCATGCCGTTCATATGTTTTTAGGCCTAATGTTAGGAAGAGATCCAAAATTATAAGAAGATCCAAGTCCTAGGTGGACGATACCAATAGAAAGAGTGATGAGAAATCATTAAAAGCATTTTGCGGGCCATTAAAGTTTTAGATCAAGTTAGTCTTTAAATTTTCCATTCATCCAGACCTTGTTAACATTATGAAGAGCTTGGATTGAAAATAAGCTCTTTGGAATTTTTAATGGTGGGCACTCAATCAGCACTGTTTCCAGTGGTATGTTCCACTTGAAATTTGGATTTGCATAATTTTGAAAGACCATATTAACATAGGCTGAAGAAACGGATGGACTGCGTGGATATACAAAATACTATTCATGCGGGCCATACCGTAGGTGGGACCGACTATGCAGATCATAAAGTCAATAGGTCAATATGAGGTAGTTGTCATCCAAACTGTTCATAAGGTCACAGGGGCCTGGATGAATGGTAAAAATAAATATCAGATTGATCCAAAACTTCTGTGACCTTCTAAGAAGGCTTCAATGATAGACATTCAATCTCCCACTGCTTTCTACAGTGTGGTCCACTTCATATTTTGATCTGTCTTATTTTTAGGACCAAGCCTTATAACGATGTCGCCAGATGGACGATCGGTTTGGATATAACACGCACATCAAGGTAGGACCCACAGAGGTTAGTGACGTCACTACACCAGCTAATCCGCTTCCGAGTAAAATGGCCATGATAGGCCTCATCGATATTTCCATCTTTTATAAGTTTTTCCTCGGTCTTCTCTCAAGTGTACACACGCCCGGAAGGTCAAGTCCAAATTCATTAGGTGAAATCCGACGGTTGAGATCGTTTGACAACGTTTGAGTTTTCAAAGATGCTCAGTCCAAGGTCCATGATAGCCCGGTATACAGTATCTGAGTCAGTGACTACTTTTCAAATGGTTATTACCTTCTTCATCCCTGAGAAGCATGTGATCTCCCTATTACTCTGGCTAGATCTTACAACAACCAGATGATGCCTTCTCTCCTCTCAAAACCCTTTGAATTTCTCCTCCTTTCATCCCTTCTACTCTATATCTTCCACCTTCCTGCTAGCACTGCAGATCCTCTTTGGACCACATGTTCGAACACAGCTAATTACAATGCTAATAGCACGTTTGGAACTAACCTCAATCGCCTCCTCTCTTCTCTTTCTTCTAATGTTTCACTCACCGGCTTCTCCAACAGCACGATCGGTGAAAACCCAAACCGAATCCACGGCCTTGCACAATGCAGAGGCGACACCACACCAGGCGCATGCCGTGATTGCCTCAACACCGCAAGCCAGGAACTCCTCGCAAACTGCCCCAACAGAACTGCAATTATATGGTATGATAACTGTCTCTTGCGCTACTCCACCTCCCAAATCTCATCATCTTCTTCAAATTCCCCGGGGTTTTACATGTGGAATACGCAAAATGCATCGGACCCAGTTCGGTTTAATCAGATTTTGGGCCAGATGATGGATGGTCTTGTTTCGAGGGCGGCTACTGGCCCGCGGATGTATGCTACGAATGAAACGAATTTCACCAACTTCCAATCGATATATGGGCTTGTGCAATGCACAGACGATCTGTCAAGGAGTGATTGCAGATCGTGCTTAGGAAATGCTGTGGGTCAGATTCCGACGTGCTGTGATGGAAAACAAGGTGGAAGAGTTCTTGGGCCGAGTTGCAATTTGAGGTTTGAGACGTACAAGTTCTTCGAGGACTTAGCCACAGCACCGGCTCCTTCTCCAACTACTCCAGTTTTGATACCTCCATCAACAAACACAACTACCACGGGTAGGTTTTCGGATCTTCTTCTCTTATTTCTGTTCTTCTTTTTGGTTAATCGCGGAGACAGAGAAAAGGCAAAAATTGTAGGCTGTGATCTTCTAATCTGGGAGATTTTTTAGAATGGTCCACTGACCGTGGATTGAATCAGATCGACGGTCTTGATGATTAGGATATGGGTCTCACTTGTACACACAGAAAACCCGAGTGTTCTGTACATATCGTTCGATCGAGGACCTGTTATAGATTGAATGGCACTGCAAAGCTCAGCCTCACGCTTAGATTTTTATGTGAAAAAATTCTGAGTGCGCTGCATGCACTTTTTCAAATTGCACAAGCAATCATCCCACCAGATGCCATTTCTTATTTCAAAATGATTGAAACCGTCCATCTTTTAGGTTTTATAGTACGGTGGGCTTGTAATCCAATTTCCACATTGAATAGATGATCTTCTTCATTGATTTATGTATTTCAATGTTAACTGTTGAAAATTTTATTCTTCAGCAGTCCAAAAATATATGCTCAGCTTGAATATTGGATAGTCATCCATGTATTAGTAGCAGTTAAGAGATGGACGGTTATGATCATTCAAAAATTTCTGCATCAATGGCCACCCAAAATGGAATTCTTTTTGGACTCTCCCCAAAGGAAATGTGCCTGGTTGCTGCCCAACCACCTAGGGGAATGAGGTTTCCTTGCAAGTCTCTTCACCTAAAAGCTCGCCCAATCTGTTCAGCTTTTCTGCCCCACCACGTGATGATCCAAACCGCTCATAATTTTATATGAAAGCTATAGCAGTACACGGTCTACATGTAAATATTCTCTTGGAGATTGCATCGGTTCATGTGAAAGTAGGGTTAGAAAATAATTTGTGGACCGCTGTTTCTAAGTCGCTTTTTATGGATGATGAGATCTTTGATTTGGTGAAATTTTTGCGGTCACGATTCGTGGGCAATCTGTGTGGATAAATACATGGTGGAGGCAGGAGCGAGGAGAGGGGCACTTTAGGAAGAGCCTTGCTATCAAAAAGTATAGTCATGGTGGGATCTTAATGGGCAAGAACCATTAATCAGGAATACTCTACTGGGAACATGGTTTTAAGAATAGGCAGCTTTGACGAGCTCACTAGGTCCTGGCTCGGCCTAGTTGGGCTGTGTCATGGGGTGACTCGGCGAAGTTGGGCCAAGCTGAGGGTGTTTTTATTGTTGACTTCTGGTGTTGAGCCAGAACGAACTTAATTGAGCCCGAGTCAACTCATGTAAGTTGCATCTGGCTCAACAAGTCATCATTTCCTGATTGGGAGGGATCTATAGCTAGAAATCATAATAATTGGAGGATCCTCCTTGTGGCATGGGAGGATAGAGCTTTGCTAGGCAGAACTCAGATTGTGTAGCATAGCACATAGCACGCCGGTACTTATGTGCTGCTGGAAAAGCTCTGTAGGCCCCACCATGATATACACACACGCTGTCCAGCCATTTTGCCAGCTCATTTTAGGGCATGAGCCCAAAAAATAAGGCAGATCCAAATCTCAGGTGGACCACACCATAGGAAATGGTGGTAAAAAATAAAATAAATAAATTGGTGCTTTTACAGATTTAGTTTTTGGATAAGCCATGGTAATTAAGCATGTCATGATGTGCATCCATTGGGTGTTGCCAACATGCATTTCTATAGTAGAGAAGGCTTAGGTTAATCCTGGAGGCGCATTTGCTACTAACTCTCTTACAAACGGATTTCAATACAGGCAGAGGGTAAATATTGCTTTAAAGATACAGACATTGTAAGATTTCAGTCTGCTACACACCCATGTCTATTTCTGTTTTCTCTCTGTTTTAGTCTCCTAAAATATTCCTCTTTGCTGACATATGAGTGGCTTCAGCAAACCCAACCCTTTTTTAAAGAACATTAACAGTCACTTCATGTTGGATGGTGTGATGTGGCCCCGCCCAACTTATGTAACCAAAGCACCAAATATCTGACCATTGCCCACTCATGGACCTATATTACAAGCCTGAGCCCAGTTATATTGACTGGGAACCCATGTGGCCTGCTCTCCTGCCTTAAAACTATTGTATTTCTTGTTTTTGCAGGAAAAAAGCGAAGCTCATCTCGAACTACTGTCATCATTGTCGTTCCTATAGTTGTTGCCGTTGTGCTCATCTCCGTCATTGCGTCTTGTTTCCTGAGGAAAAAGAAGATACCAGTGATTGGTATATCGACATGGCTTACCCTTTGCACTAGTGAAAACAGTTTTATGATTTTTAAATTTTGCAGTTAACACTGCCTACCTTGAAGTGTAGCAAACCCACACAAATTATTGAAATTGGCATTGTTTGTGTAGATCATAGCGTTGAAGGAAATGACAGGTCACTACAATTTGGTTTGGGTACAATAAGAGCTGCAACTGATGAATTCTCTGAAGACAATAAGCTTGGAGAAGGTGGATTTGGTGCTGTTTATAAGGTATCAGATACCCGCCATTTTGTTTGTACTTTGTACCCATCAACCTGGCATCCATTGTAAATCAATCCAAACTGTATAAATTTTGGACCGCTATGTAGCTTGGGCCACTTCAAATGTCACACTGATTGGAAGGTTGAAATTGGGCTTCACCGGGCAAGCAAGGATCCCTAACCCAACAATAGATGGGCTTCATTTGGGATATGGCCCAAATATAAATGGGCCTGTGCATTCTTTAACCCTGTTGATCGGTAATGATCTTCACAATCATGCTATCATTGCAGGGTAGGCTTTCAGATGGACAAGAAATAGCTGTGAAGAGGCTTTCTCGCCACTCTGGACAAGGTTTGGAAGAATTCAAGAATGAGGTTGTGTTAATTGCTAAACTTCAACACAGGAATCTTGTTAGGCTCTTAGGTTTCTGCGTCGAAGGAGAAGAGAAGCTTCTCATCTACGAATACGTGCCCAATGCCAGCCTCGACAAGTTTCTGTTTGGTTTGGACCCTTTTCCATACATATAATCTATTTATCCATGCTTTTGGGAAATTATCTCTCTCACCCTATATAAGAATTTTCTTTACAATTAAACTATATGAAGGATTTTTTTTAATTAACTCTGAATTTATTTGATGAACTCATGTGCATCTGTTGGCTGGCTGTATAGATCCAAATAAAAAGGCAAATCTGGATTGGCAAAGGCGCTATAAAATCATTGGAGGGGTCGCTCGAGGCCTTCTTTATCTTCACGAAGATTCTCGACTTAGGATTATACATCGGGATCTCAAAGCTAGCAATGTTTTATTAGATGCAGAGATGAATCCAAAAATTGCAGATTTTGGTATGGCTAGGATTGTTGGAGTGGACCAAAGTCAGGGCAATACAAATCGAATTGCAGGGACATAGTAAGTCTTTGAACCTTAAAACCATTGCTCATTTTGTTCATAGAGGCACACATTGCAGAAGCAAATAGGATATGGAATATCCATTCTGTCGCTCACACGCATATGTGGCCCAAATATTGGCTGGAATAACTGCCTAAAAGAGGAATGGAAGGGTAAAAAAATGATTCAGCGATTGGGATCATCGGATCAGCCTGATTTTTGTTCATGTCCCACAGACAGTTGGGACCTCCGGATAAGCATTCCTGATCCTGTATTTTTTTTTTTTTTTCTAATTTCTCTCTATCTAATAACTAAAATCTAGCTCGTGTAAAATCAAAAGTTCTCTACTAATGTAACAAACATTTGGTGATATTGGTGATTATCCTTTGAAGTGGATACATGGCCCCAGAGTATGCCATGCATGGACAATTCTCTGTTAAATCAGATGTATTCAGCTTCGGTGTTTTACTTCTGGAGATCGTGACCGGTCAGAAGAACAGTGATTTCTACGAGTCAGAACGCGCCGAGGATCTTCCCAGCTACGTAAGTAGAATGTCTTGATGAATTTTTCTCAACAATTTGAATTGAAATTTGTAAAATCGTTGAGAGAATACTGTGGCTACTCTCAAATGAGAAGCGAGAGTTTCATGCCCTGTGTACTTGTCAACATGGCACCCATGTGCGAGGTGAGTTCCATCCATTGTGAGGGTTTACCATGAACATGCTCATCCAAAAATCTGGATCATGTGTGCTCACTGAATATACACTGTTGGTTGTTAATTTTCTAACCATTAGGTTCACAGTGGCCCCACCTGATGAATGGCTTGGATCTTGCACTTTGGGCAGAGTAGAATTTGGACAGATCCTTCAAATGAGTAGAGACAGCATTCCTCATGTCATGAATCCATCACATCAATACTTCCATTCTAAAAACATGTTTTCTGTGATGGTGCACTTTTTGTAGGTATGGAAGCACTGGCAAGATGGCACAGTTTTAGAGCTGATTGATCCTACTATAAGCAAATCTTGCTCAAGCAGTGAAGTGATGCGATGCATCCACATTGCATTGCTATGTGTTCAAGAAGATGTGATCGATAGGCCCACCATGTCGTCAATTGTGCTCATGCTCAACAGTTTCTCTATGTCTCTCTCAGCACCTTCACAACCTGCATTTTTTATCGCGAGTAGAATGGCTCCAGACATGTCTATGACAGAGTCCCATACACAGACATCTGAGGTGAATCAATCTCCGGCCATGGCATCACCATGGTCTGTAAATGAGATGTCGATTACTGAATTAGATCCTCGTTAGTGCATCGGATTAGAAGGTATTTAAACTCTTTAAGTGTATGTTGGTGAATTGTTGAGAATCTAGATTTTAATGAGACTTGGTCTGTAAAGTTTAAGATGATTGATAATGACTTTTTTTTTTTTGTAATATCATTGTTTGTACGAGTTCTCACTGTTCATCGGGCATGCCTTGACATGGATGTGCCTGAGGCAAAACAATCAAACCAGCCTGCTCAGTGGTGGGAAAATGTGGACAGTGAATAAACTAGCCATCAGTCCAGATTCGATTTACAAGTGTGTTTTGTTAGAGTTTTTCCTTCGAAGGCCATCACTGATCAGCAATTTGGATTGAACTTGGATTTGATGGCTCTCGCCAGGTCTTAAAACAGAAGGTTGAAGATTCACTCGCCATTGACTGTCTCGCCATGGCTCAGCCATCATCAGCTTAATTTGAAACAAACAGTCACCCTTGTCGCATCTGCAACTGTCTTGCCATGAAGCTTAGGTCCCAATGAGTGGCGAACGGAGTTCCGTAGTTATCTCCAGCTGATTGTAAGTGCAATTATTATAAGATTATTAATAAAATATTTTCATCTTTTCTTCGGCTCTATTTTCTCTCTATATTGTTTTGATTGTTGATTTTTTTATTTTTTGTTTGGAAAGGAATACTTAGAAAAGTTGTGAGCGAGTTACGAATTTTTTAATTTTTAAAATTTTTTTAACACAAACTAAATCCTTCAAAAGAAGGACCAGGATGAATCGCCAGCATTGCCTCATCCCCTGATCCATTGCTGGTGGCATCAAACCTCCCTTAATCAACCTCCCTTGCACAACCGCATTGCCTCATCCCTTAATGTTGTTTTGTTGTTGATCTCTGGTTGCTATCACACACGGAAAAACAAAAAGAACTAATCTAAAGGGTGATTCCTCCCTTTCACAAATCGCCTAATCTTTTGATCGATGGGTTGATGAGGGAGGGCGTGGTAAGGTCGAGCACTATCTTCCTCACGAGATAACTACCTTGAATCCACAAGGCTCACTGGACTCCTCCAAAGGGCTTCCTCGAATCCATGAGAGACAATTTTTAAAAACTAGAATTTTATTGAATAATAATGAGAAATATATTTGAAAAACGAATTTAACAACCTCATATATTACTAAACAAACCCTAATTCATACTCACTAAAAACAGTAAGTTTTTCAAAATAAAAAGCTACTAAAAATAATACAATCATAATTAAAGACTAATATTAAGTAGACTCTTTCTAAAACTCATTAGTCTACAAAAATAAAAATTCCTAAATAAACAAAAAAACTCTAAAAATAAAGAAAACACACTAAAAATTGAAATTATTACCCTAAAATCTCGATTTTCTGTTGTAACCACGCGTTTTCTGGCAAAACGGATGGACACGACTCATTTTAGTGGGTCAGCTTATCCCGAACAAAATTTTAGTAGGAATCCATATTCTATGCGTCCCGTAACTCCTCCCGAGTCAACGGTTATGACCGATTTACGGTCCGCCTTCTTTTTGGACAATCTCGTAACAAAAGTGTCAATTTTTCTCGACTTTTCCTTTATCTTTTTCAAGTTCATGTGTGATAGAAAGATGTTTGATGCACGCCCTTCATTGGAGGGTCTTGTTCTACATCAGACTCCACACTTGAAAAAAACTCGTCCTCAAGTTTCGCTTTAGGTTAAGGCCACGATATGCTTTCAACTTTGAAAGTCGATGTTTGCTAGCCTTGTCTTGAAATGCTACAACAAATTTCTCCAACTTCTTTTCCATGCCAACATGAATAATTGCAACATGCTCTAGCACATCAAAGGTTGGCTCTATCTGATAAAGGACAATTTCTTGCGCAAGGAACAATTCATCAGAAAGTTCGGTGACTACGATCACCTCGATTTTCTACATTACTGGCATGGAACTTTCTAGGATGCTCATGGATTCCGTCAAAACTGACTCCATAATGTCAGGAATAATTTCAAACTCTTCTTCTCTATCATTTAAGATTGAGGTATTGATTTCCTCTACCTCCTCAGAATTCTGAACATCCTCTGAGATGTTGGTGGATTGTACTTCAGAGACGTCATCCAAAGTTGCGTTACCTAAAAAATCTCTTTCAGCATGATCCACATGATTGTTCCCACACGCAGGCCTTCGTGCAATAATGTCTTCGAGTTCCTCATCGCTGGGTTCTGAATCACCTGGGGTAGCCCTACGATTGGCCACCAGAGGCACTCTATAAAATATGGGGTTGTTTTATACAGTGATCGCAGCTAATCGTTGTGCGCTTCAGTGTGCCTTGCGTAATTGGGTTGCTCTCCACTCATGTTACTTTGCCTTACTCATTGACTTTTCCTTCTTCTTTTTTTCTTTTTTATCTTCTGTTTTTTTTTTATGAGAAGGCGTAACTCATCTACTAGATTGCTACTAATGCTATTCGTTGTTAATCATCGGTCCTCAGCTTTTGTTGCCTCCATCAGAACCTTTCACTGCTCCACTTCGATGTTTTGGAATTTTTTTTTTTTTTTTTCTGATTAAATGTTGTCCATACCTTTCAAGCTCAGGTTGTTCTCTCGAACCACATTTAATTCAAAGGAGTTCTTCGGGTTAGAGATTTACAAAACAGTATATATAGAACTGTGTAGATTTAGGTAGTTCAAATTACCTAGGGTTAAAAAAAAAAATTACCTACCGGCTTAAATATTGCTCGTCTCTGGATACCTTTTTTTTTTTTAATATATATTCTTGATTATTTATACTTTTTATCTTTCCACATCTTTACCACTTTGGAATTAGCCAATTCAATCCCGATGGCCGTGGAATTTTAGTCCCATCCTTTTCACTCGTGCTTAAAGTCTAATTTCTTCTGACTAAATGTTAAGCACGCAGCATTGCATCGAGTCCTTGACTAAATGATGGAGAGGTGCACATTCTAGATCGTGCTTTTATCTTTCTACAATAAACCATTGAAAAAAAAATTAATGAATTTTCAGCTTCATCGTGCGGCGAACCTTTGTTGGTTTATTGCCACTCCAAAGTACATGTGATTGGCCCAAGAAAAGAGCATGCGGTTGTACGGATGATAAAATGATCGCAAGGCCTAAAATGATCTCACAAAACGGTTGGACAGCATAGATTGCTCACAAGCATCACGGTGGGCCCCACCTAGATTCTGAGCGCAGGAGATGCCTGCGAAAGGCTCTCGCAGGCAATCTACGTCCCAACATTCCCATGCCTTTTAAATATTTAATGTTTTCTGCCCTATGTACTAATTAAAGGGGGAAATGCGTCCGCAAGCTATTCATGACTAACCAACCCCCCCCCCCCCCCCCCCCCCCCCCGGCACAAAAAAAAAAAAAGTTATTCATGTTATATATAATAAATATATTTAGACAGAAGGCTATATAAGTCCTTGATGACTCTACTTCCGCATCTACCAGTATTGGCTTTGATTCGGGGTAGCCTAAACTCAACCCAAGCAACTCAGTTGTTAACCTTAACACGACTTGAACTGATCCCAACAACTACGCCTCCTGACCCTTTTCATATTACCCAACCTTAGCTCCACTCATGACCTAACAGAGCAAATGCTTTTGAGTATTTTACATGAAGTAGTGTGTCTGCAACAGTCGTGCTTAGTATATGCTCACTCGGGTCCTGCTGGGTTTGATTCCACCTCAATGAATGGCTTGACACAGCGTCCTCAATCGATTGTCAATGCCGAATGAAGGGCTTAGATCTAATACATGTGTGACACTTTTCGGCATACGTGCGATGTGACCCCTTCGCCACTTTCGTGCCAAGGTTGTTTCATATTCAAGCTGTTTAGAAAAGAGGCCGTGGAATGATTCCTGTGGATTGTACAGATTATTTAGCTGCCATGCGTAAATGGTGGGACCCACCTAATGAATTGCTTGGGTCCTTCACTAGACCTGCCATTCTGGCTATGCCGTGGTGGGGAGAAAATAACAAAGAAGGGGATTTTGGTCCCAAAGATGGTTTGTTTGATATTATATGCACACACGTGGACCACCTATCACAGAATTCCTTAGGAGGAAGAGGCCCAGTTTGTGGCACGTGTTGCGTGGCACCAATGTGTAAGATATGGCCTGTTCATCAGGTTGCCTTCATCCAAAATCTTTCTAGTCTGATCATCATCTGGGCTACACTTGTAGGGCAAATTCGATTGGTTTGGAAAGGTGGTCCCAAGACCATATTTGAGGTCCGCATGTGGTCTACCTTATGATTTCATCAGCTGATTTGGTTATAAGGTGTGCACACCAGTGCCATACCTGATGAATGGATGGAGCTTCCCACGCATGGCACGCGTGCTGCAAAGCCCTCCGTCGATGTCACCCAAGGCCATATATTGTATATACGAGTTTTCAGTTGGTGATGTATGTTGGTTGTAATTAAATGCAGAGATACAATAGAAAATTTGGAAAAATAGAACCAACAAATAGAAAAAGTGTAATGGACAGCTGAGGTACGTTTCATTTGCTGTCTTAAAGATAAATTTGCGACCATACAGAAGAATAAGATTCTTGATGCACTGGGTGCAACAAAGTCTTCCTTTAGAATACAAAGTCTCTCCTTTCAAGATCAATTACTTCGATCAACTGCACATGTAATCTCAATCAAATGAACCCAAGTTGCCCATACTGATTTGTCCAGACAAAAGTTGTGGAGAGAAAGCTTAGAGGAAAAACCAGAGAACATAGGTAGCTGTTAAGGCTCGAGGTGCATGTAGGCAAAGTATTAAATACATGTCTGCGCATGCCCGCTTATTAACTATGAGGCACGGTGCATGACTGACTCTTTATCTTTATATGCATAATCAGGAGAAAACCTATGCCAAGAAAATAAGTGTCTGATCAAAGATACACAACACTTTGGCACAGCCAAAATCTAATAAGTCAAGTGGGTTGACAAAAGACAGAATTTATTTTTCAAATCTCCCTTTTATTCTAACAATGGTCTATGTAGACCATGGGCTGTTAGGACACACTTTTAAGCGACCATGCTCTAATTGTGACACATTTTCATGGACCAAGTATCAAACAACAACTTTCTCTAAAAGCTCAAATTGTTAGTGATAGTCTGTTGAGCAGTCATCTATTGAGCAGCAATCTACTTTCCCCAAACAAGGGAGAGAGTATAAATACAACCTAAGGGACAATTACAAGAATGCCCTTTCACATAAGAGAAAGACCCAACATGGGTCTAGGGGCAGAAATGGAATAAAATACAATATACAAGAAGGGGTAGGAGCCCCACAAGCACAACCATCCAGCCATACGGCCCATGAGATAGGGCAAGACTAACACCTCCCCTCAAACTGATGCAGGTTGTCGACAAGTAGCAGTTTGCTAACAAGGAAGGAATGACGAACAAAAGGTAACGTCTTAGTGAGAATGTCAGCTATCTGATCCTGGGACGCCACATGGGGAAGAGAAATGAGACCAGACTGATATTTCTCGCGAATGAAGTGACAATCAACCTCTATGTGTTTCATCCTCTCATGGAAGACAGGGTTGGAAGTAATCTGGACCGCACTTAGGTTATCCACATGGAGAGGAGTTGGTGATTGAGGGGGAAGACCAAGATCATCGAGAAGCCCATGAAGCCACACAATCTCACTACAGGCAGCGGACATCACGCGATATTCAGCCTCAGTGCTAGATTTTGAAACTGTAGCTTGCTTTTTGAACTTCCAAGAAATAAGGGAGGAGCCAAGAAAGACGCAATAACTGGTAGTGGAACGGCGAGAGACCGCACAGCCAGCCCAATCAGCATCAGAATAAGCTCGAAGATCTAAAGGGGAGCTAGAAGGGAAGAACATAGACCTATCCATTGTGCCACGCAAGTACCTGATAATCCGAAGGACAACGGTTAGATGGAGTGTTCGAGGAGCCGAAATGAACTGACTGACGACTTGGACAGCATAGGCAATGTCAGGACGAGTTATCGTCAAATATACCAAACCTCCTACCAAGCAACAGTAAAGAGTAGGTTCCCCGAGTAAGTCACCATCATCGCGGCCATACTAAACATTCAGCTCCATGGGGGTCTGAACAACTTTCTGATCTGTCAATTGAGCCAAGGCAATGAGATCCTTGGTATACTTGCGCTGTCCAACAAGGAGCCCACGGTCAGATCGTGAGACTTCAAGGCCTAGGAAGTAGGTAAGAGGGCCCAAATCCTTCATCCGAGAAAGGAGGATTGCAGGACCTGCTGTAACGCTTTAATGGCCGAGGGATCACTGCCAGTCAATAAGAGATCATCCACATATACTAGAACAATGACAATGCCACGGGTGGTAGTACGAGTAAATAAGAAAGGATCATGTCCACTCTGAGAGAATCCAGCACCAACAACGACATCACGAAAGCGCTGGAAACAGGCACGAGGCGCTTGCTTGAGACCATACAAGGCCTTCTTCAGTCGCCAAACCATATCACCAGTAGTCGTATCCGAACTTGGAGGCAATCGCATGTAAACTGTCTCGAGAAGTTCGCCATGAAGAAAGGCATTCTTCACATCCATTTGCGAGATGGGCCAAGCATGAGAGGAGGCGACTGCGAGAAGGGTGCGAACTGTCTTCATCTTTGCCACAGGAGCAAAAGTCTTATCATAATCAATTCCATACTCTTGTTTATATCCTTGGGCAACTAGCCTCGCTTTGTAACGGTTCAAGGAGCCATCAGATTTTAACTTTACAAAGTACACCCACTTGCTACCAATAATAGGGCTCCCAGCGGGGCGTGGACAAGCTCCCAAGTATGATTTTCAATCAAAGCGCGAAGTTCCTCGGCCATAGCCTCCCTCCAACAACTCCGAGATGCAGCCTGAGAGTAAGTGGTGGGAATAGAAACAGAATCCAAGGTAGAAGACATTGCAGGCATAGAATAAATCAACCGATCAGGAGCCCTATGAAGGCGGCTTGAACGATGTACCAAAGAAGTATCAGCAGTAGAGGATGCAGTGAGAGTGGCCAAAGGAGGAGGATCCAGATCGGTAGTAGGGGAAGTAGTGGGAGTGGCCTGAGGAGGAGGTTGTCTTGATCGCCGAGAGTAGACCTGCAAGGGACGAGAGGACACAGGAGATGCAGAAGGAATGTCAGGAAAAGAAGTCAAGCCAGGAGATGAAGGTGGAGGCGTGGAAACAGTCGAAGAGGCATGAAACGGAATATATTCCAGGAAGACAACATGACGAGACACCCGAATGCGATGGGAAACTGGATCATAGCACCGAAATCCTTTTTGGGTTTCCCCAAACCCCAAATACATACATCGAACGGACTTCGGTGAAAGTTTGTGACGTGCACGAGCAGCAAGATGGACATAACACACACAACCGAAAACACGAAATGTGGAATAATCAGGATGGGAACCGCAGAAAACAAAGTGGGGAGAAGTATTCTCATGAAGCTTCGTAGGCATGCGGTTGATCAAGTAGACAGAATGTAACATAGCTTCGACCCAAAAAGAACGCGGGACATCCGTGTCAGTCATTAAGGTATTTGTATTCTCAACAATGTGACGATTTTTTCGTTCAGCAACTCCGTTCTGTTGGGGAGTATCAGGACAGGTAGTTTGATGGATAATCCTGTTATTCTAAAGGTAAGTACGGAAGGCCAGAGAGACATACTCGCCTCTTGAGTCAGAGCGGAGAGTCCTGATTTTTATTCCAAATTGAGTGTCTACCATAGAAACAAACCGTTGAAAGATGACAAAGACATGTGCTTTGGAGTGCATAAAGTAGATTCATGTGTAGCGAGTAAAATCATCAATGAAAATAACATAATAACATAAACCTAACATGGATAAAATAGGTGAAGGTCCCCAGACATCAGTATGAACAAGCTCAAACATAGAAGAAGAGCGGGATACGCTTAATGAAAACGGAGCACATTTACTTTTTGATAAACAACAGGAATGACAAGAGAGATCCAAAATAGATTTGTTAATATTCAGTTTATCCAACATCCCCGAAGAAAATAAACGAAGCAACCGGTCAGAATGTGGATGACCAAGACGACAGTGCCATAGTCTCCACTCTCGGTTGGTTAACAAAATCTCAGTATCAGATGGCGCAAAAAAAAAAAAAAACAGTTGGCTGGTGTCACAGATTGATCAAACTCCAGCATGAATAAACGTCCACTCCTCCTACCCTTCCCAACCACCTTCCCCGTCGCCAGATCCTGCACAACGCAACAATCAGGAAGAAACATGACTAAACAATCATTGGCTGTAAGTTGACCCACGAAGATGAAATTAGAAGAAAGTTGAGGAACATGAAAGACATCACGAAGAACAAACTTCCTATGGGAAGAAGGAGAGAAAGTCAATGAACCAACAGACCGGAAGGGTAACTGAGACCTATCAGCAGTAGAGATAACCTGAGTACCATTGTATGGCCGGAGATCACGAAGATGGGAGGCATCACTAGTCATGTGATTCGAAGCACCAGAATCAAAGAACCATGGAAGCAAATGTGGGTTACCTGACAGACCTGCAGCGGAAAGGGCTTGCACGATCTGCTGAATCATCTCGGGAGTCAAAGGTGAAGAGGAGGAGCTGGCATTGTCACTCGCGATAGGCTCTATAATCAAAGAAGTAGAAGTGGCCGTAAATGCCCGACCTCGGCCACGACCACAACCATGGTCACGGTCACGGCCACCACGACCACGTCCTAGGGAAGCCTTCATCCGACAATCGATAAGGCCATGTCCAGTCCGTCGACAATAAGTACAAAACTCTCGGCATTGAGAGATGACATGGCCTAATTTGTTACAACCATGGCACGTCACACTGTTCGAGCCACGACGATTGGATGAAGCGGAAGCCGCTAGTACCATATCATAGGAAGAAGAATATTGAGGTGAGGTAGAAAGAACCTTTAACCTCTGCTCTTCAGCCAACAGGTCATTGAGAGTAACATTCAGAGAAGGAAGAGGACTGCGATTGAGAAGAGCAGCTCGACAATGCTCATACTCCGATCGCAACTTCATAAGGAATTGGCGAACCCGCATGCGATCCCTCATATCGTGAAATATCTGAAAGTCAGTGGGAAACTCAGGATCCATCATCGCCATTTTCGTCCAAATGGCCACCATCGCTGAATAAAATTCCTGAATGGTCTTGTCACCTTGAGTAATATGGGCTAGATCTTGTTCCAAACGATAGAGACGAGCTTCGTTGCTCTATTTATAAACTACGTTGAGGTGATCCCACATCGCTTTGGCTGTACGGTGTGAGATCAGGCCAACAGCGATCGTCTTATCAACAGAGTCGAGGATCCAAGTAATGATGCGCCCATTCTTCATCTCCCAATCAGCGAGTTTGTCTAAATCAGTAGACGGAGGAGTCGGAAAAGTGCCGTCAACCAGGCCCCACAACCCCCTACCTTTAAGAAAGTTTTGAAAATGGATGGACCATAACCCGTAGTTGGTGCCATCAAAACTACAACGAGGGGCATCAGCCCGATAGTTTTCTTTGTCCATAGCAATAAAAAAGAGTAGAGATAAGAGAATGAAGGGAGCCTCCTTGAATATGTGCTGGCCAAGGGATCTTCAGTTGCCCGACGGGTCTCCGAATGAAACGGAGAGGTTTTGGACAGATTAGGGGAACCAAGCTGCAGTTGACGGAGCTGCAAATCAAGTACGAGAGACAGATCTGATGGAGCTATGTGATCGGACAGAGCTTGCATGTGGTCGGACGGAGCTTGCTGAGGAGCTGACAGAGGAGCTGCTGGAGCAGAGGAGCTACTGGGCAAACGAAGCTTGCTGACAGACGGACGGAGCTGCTTCTAATGGCTGGAACCTTGCTCTGATACCATGATAGTCTGTTGAGCAGCAATCTACTTTCCCCAAACAAGGGAGAGAGCATAAATACAACCTAAGGGACAATTACAAGAATGCCCTTTCACATAAGAGAAAGACCCAACATGGGTCTAAGGGCAGAAATTGAATAAAATACAATATACAAGAAGGGGTAGGAGCCCCACAAGCACGACCATCCAGCCGTACGGCCTATGAGACAGGGCAAGACTAACAGTTAGGGGTTGGCGTGTCAATATATATCAAGGACTCTAACATAACCCTGCACATACTAGGGTGGAACTCCGCACGGGAACATATTGGGCAAGGGTGGAGGGAACCGAGACTGTTATAGTATTGGGTGTCAATATATGTCAAGGGACTCTAACACCATGCCCCTAAAATTTTTCTAACTAGAAGATCATAGCCATTCGTCTCAGCAATTTTCGCAGTTCAGGTTGGATCCTTGCAGGCCACAAATTGCATAATCTAGATTGAGGAGAATCTTGGGGCATCTTCCGGTGGGATCCAACGACAAGAAGTATGGATCACCATATCCGAGCTGGATGATAATAAATCCTTGATGGATGACGGAAAGGGAAATCCACTTTCACCCCTTGATAATTGAAGCATACTGGATTTTCATGGTTGTACAAGTGGCACCGGCCCAACCATTGTTCAATGATCCAGACCATTAGTCTGAGTGGCCCCAACTTAGATGAAGAATGCCCAAAAATCTATTTCCATAGGACAATCCTGACCTTTCAACTTTTGGCTAACAAATAATTCAGTCAATAAGAAAAATACGGCAGGGCCGCGAGTTGCCTGTCCCGGAGCAAGTGGAAGTTGCTGTGGTTGGAATTTGTGTGGGGCAATAGATGTGCCTGTGACAAATCCACTCCGTCCTTCAGTTTCTAAACATCACAATAAGACAGTAATCTAAAATCAGGAAGACCTAAAACTCAGGTGGGTCACACCCCACTAAACAGAAACTTTTCCGGAGCCGACCATGATTTTTAATCATACGCCATCCCAACTGTTCATATGTTGTTACGACTCCCCCCGGCAAGATTTCCAATGGTGGGCATTCAATCCCCACTGTTTCGTGTCGTGTCGCTCACCTGAGTTTTTGGATCTGCCTGATTTGGATTTCTGTGTCACTGTGATGTTTATAAACCTATGGACGGAGTGGATTTGTCATGGGCATCTCTGTGGCCCCCACACATCTCAGGAACTTCCTGTGGGGGACAGGCAATTCACGTCCAATGTAGACACCCAATTTACCCATAAGGAGAATCCGACCGTCCAAACTGGACTTAAAAATGCCTTACTTAATGCTTGAAATCTAGATTCTTGGAATATTTTTTAGGGACGGTTCATCTGGGTTGTGGACCAACAGACCAGTGACAGGGGCCACTCAACCATGGACCCCACTTATACTAATATTTTTGTGAGTATCCTTGATTCCAGAATCATAAGATTCATCTTACAACTCTCCAACGAGTGTGGTGAGTTATTGACTTACAGGAATCCACTGCATATGGACCATGGCCTAAATATCACAAGCATCCGTTCGATGGGGATTGGACGGATACTGATATTGAAATTAGTGTCCTTCATTTGATGTAACTTGAGGCCTGGGCCCATTCATATGAGTTATGACCCGCCATACGCGGTGTGACTCAATTAATTCTCGCAAAGTTGAATGTACTCGCGGTCACGAATCTACACGCACTTTTGCACACGTATCATAGATCCGGGCAGTTCATCATGCTTGCCCCATGTGGAATATCCTCCGTTAAAAGATGTGGCTGGTCCACTCATCTAGTTGGCTACACATAGAGTAAGAAAAAGGATAACCAATGGTCCATATTTAACGTGTTAAATGGGCCAACTGGTGAGCAAGTCGGCTTAATTATAAACGTAGGATAGAGTCACCATTGGGACCGTCTGATAAACGGTCTGGATATCTTACACGTGTGTGACATGCTCATCCATGTGGTGCTTTCGTGATGCGCGTTCATTTTGTGCGCTTGCGAATGCGAATAGCATTCCTTGTGTAGAACGGCAGTGGGTTAGGTCCGGACCTTGATGTATGTATTTAAAACTAGGGCCCACCCTAATGTTTAGAGTGGATATGGGACGTGGATTGTGTCCAAACTCAGTATGGACGCAAAGCGTCCAAACCAAGCTGTGGAGGAGCCTACCGTGATGTATCTGTTTATCTACTCCGTCCATTCCTTTTCTAATATCATTTTAAAGCATGAGACAAAAAATGAGGCAGATCTAACGCTCATGTCGGCCACACCTTGCATTTAATACAGCCGAGCTCAGTATTTTGGTGTGGCCGACCTCAGCGTTGGATCTGCCTCACTCTTGATTTCAAGTGATCGGCCTGACCTGATCTCAGATGGGGAATGGACGGAGTGGATGAACAGATACATCATGGTGGGCCCCTCCACAGCTCGGTTTGGACGCAATCCGCGTTCATGGATATAACATTACCGTGTCAGATGGAGCATGATATATGAAATTGTGCCTATTGATCTTCCCACCGTTAAAAAGTTCTTAGGCCCATCGTAATATTTCGGTAATTTTTATTAGCCATCGAACCTGTTGATAAGGTCAGATGACCCTGAAAAAAAAAAAAAAACAAATATCAGCTTAATCCAAAACGTTCATGGCCTTAAAAGTTGTTCATGGTCAATCACCACTGTTTCTATGGTTTGATCCACCTGATATTTGGGTCTACTTCATTTTAGGGCAGACCTGACAAAATGAATGGACTGCGTGGATATAGAATATATGAATCAAGGTCGGCCCACAATAAGGGCCGCACCACCGTCTTGAGTGAGGCAGGTGCCGCACCTAATCCGCTACCACAAAACGGACGTACATCACGAAAGCACCACGCAGCTGCACACGTCGCACATCACGAAAGCACCATACGCGAAGGCAATTGCCCGATGGAGACGCGTCTATTATCATTTTTCTACGCGTGGTCCCTCTCCTTTTTTGTGACCAATGACTTTTCGAGACGAGTCTTAAATTCCATGACTTGGGACGGTCTTCGTGACTGAGATGCAGTTGAATTGGCAAACTTGGCGACTTCTATGCTGTAGATATTTAACATGCGATATAGGCCACTCATATGACTTGCAAATTTCTCCAAGACTATTGCTGGTTCTTGTGTGGGTGTTCCAACAGCTGGAAGACGCATAGGCGTTCCAACAGGTTCAAAATGTTAAGGAGACACACTGGCCCCACCGGTGGGTGGGTGTGTTGTGTGACTAACTGTGTGGGTGCATTGCCTAACTAACAGGGTGGGTGTTGCATGACTAACAAAAAAAAAAAAAAAAAATGGTGGTCCGACCACTTAAAACTAGTGGGTCTTAGGGGGGAGGATGGGGTGAGATCGATCACCGTCTTTCTCACGAGATAACTACTCTGAATTTACTGAGCTTCCTAGACTATTCAAACGGACTTCTTCGAATCTATAGAGTTAAAAATAGGAATAATTCCTAATAAATTCAAAATAACTTCATTGATGATAAAAATGAAATTACAACTTTTTAAATAAGGAACTCAAACTTAAGACAGAGTTTTAGGCTTTGACTCCAACTCAAACACCCTAAAAATGTGACTTGCTATAAATTATAAACTTCCTATTTATTGACAATCTCTATTCCTACTAGACTTCATGAGTTCGGCAAAAAATAATAAGTGTCCAATTTGGCCCAACCACGTTATTCTTCTAACTTTTCTAAGCCCTTTTCATGTTGGGCACAACTTCTACAACTCAAAGGATAAAGAGATATATTCAAACTAAAACTTACTATTTATAGTAAAAACGAAACTAAACAGGACTTTTGACTGTAAATTTGATGGAATCTTGCAAATATGTCGAAAAACTTATCTCAAGTTGCAAGATACGACTGTTTTAAGGTTCTAACGATCTGGATCATTTCTGCCTCCGATCAAGCTTTCTTTGGTCCATCTTTGTTATAAACGTGTCTACGACCCGCTATATATCAATCCAACCTAATAACTGGTTCAGATGTCTTCAACATGCTCATGTTAGCATGTGTGGCTTCATCTAACAGTCCGAGTGGATGGAATCTTTTATGCTTGAATCTCTTTTCTACGTACCATATTTAGGACTTTTAGCATGAAAATTAAGCCACTCACATTGATTTCAAAATAATATTAACAACGACAACAACAACAAAATAATAATAATGGTTAGAAATAATATTTTCATAATGAGTATTGGAACCTATGACCCTAGTGATGAGTACCTAATATTGTATAATTAACCCTGGTTGTTAAGGACATTATCATTGTTTTTCTGGTTAATTATCCCTCATTAGGTGAATTTTCTGTCTTCAGGTGTTCAGGAGAGGTTGCGCAAGATCCGAGCCAATCAAGGCGCTTTAAGGCCCAAAAGTGATCAAGATCAAGTGTGAAGCGGTCCTGCAAGAAATCGGGCTGTTAAGATCAAAGGTTGGACCACTTTCAACGGTGGAGATGAAGATAGCTTCGAAGACCTCATCAAGACCACACTTTGTGAGGCTTCTCACGTGCCAAGCTACAGCAGCGTCCACAACAGCCCCATGTACAGCAGCAATGTGGCCCCCATTCCAACCGTCCATCCAATTCAACCGTTGGGTTGCCACACGTGCTACTCTACATCCACCGTCTAGCAGAAATGGACCCAACCTCAATCAGCGAGTGCCATAGCAAAGCGGCCCACTGCATGTGCCTCCAATCTCCACCGTCCTACACCACACGTGTAGAACAGTTAGGATGGGCGTCCAAACTTCTATCACCTGGACCGCCTTGCACGTCAGCAGCCACCAGAGGAGGCCATCTACCCGTCCACACAGATTCATCCCAACCGTCCATCCAGCCATCACATGGACATCCATTTCATCTCAGCCGTTCAAGGAAGCTGCAACCATCATCCAACTATGGTGGACCACACCATCACACATGTAATGAATGGGCGGGATTTCCAACTCACGTGCAGCTGAAGCGGACCACATAGTCATCTCCATCATCTAACGGCCAGCAACATCTGAGCCGTCCATCAAGTGGACCTCCCAACAATCTCCAGCAGCGTCCACCAAAGTTGGGCCCACACGTGCTCACCATCCAACCCATCTTCCAAGCCCACAGCTCCAGCTGCTAGACGTCCCAAGCCAAGTGGCCACCGTCCACATCCAACCATCAAATGGCCAGCAACGCTGTGGACCCCACTACTTCAGTGGCCAGCTGATCAGCAACAGCCGTCCACCAGCTACAACAGATCGTGGTGGACCCCACTCTCTTCAGCAGACCAGCTATGGATGCCCATCATCCAGCAGCAGCTCAGCGTCCTGCATGTGTGCAACTCCATCCTAGCCGTCCATTGCTCCAGCTGGTGGACGATCAAACACGCCAAGCAACAGCGTCCATCATACCACCCACCTTGCACGTGCAGTCAGCTCCAACCGTCCATCCAATTCAGCCGTCCATCTGTCCAGATGGTGGACCACATTCTCCAGCACGTGTGGTCAGCTTCATTTCCAGCTCCATCAACAGCTAGACGTCCAGCTGCTCCCACACGTGCTGGTATTCAAATCTCCAGCGTCCAAGGCCCCCCACCTTCATCAACGACCAGCAGATCCCAGCCGTTCACATCATCACCACGTCCAGCAGTGGACGTCAGTCCCAGCATCTGGACCGTCCACTCCCTCCAATCATCAAGCGTCCACCATCCTTCCAGCCATCAACAACGTCCCCAGCTCGTCCTGCAGATTGTCATCAATCAGCAACACTTGTCCACCAACCGTCCAGCTGCTTCAAAATCTCATCCGTCCAGCCCATCTTACATCCAGCAATCTGGACGTCCTTCACAAGTGCATCACATCTCCAACGTCCAAGATATGGGACGTCTCCTCCAGCTGATCTAACTCCAGCACACATCAAAATGGGCCCCACTCCAACATACCAGCAGCAGCTCAACGTCCAGCAGTTGCAGTCCACTCCAGCTGTGCCAGCTCCAAAACTGTCCATCACAACCGTCCACCAGCCAGCAAGTGGTCACCGTTCACAACTAGCAACCAGCTCCACGTTCAGCACTGTGGGTCCCACCAGCGTACGGCTGAAGGAGATTCAACTCCACTTCAAAGATCATCTTCACCTTTCTCCACCATGGCTGCAAGAGAGGAGCTCTCTCTCTCTCTCTCTCTCTCTCTCTCTCTCTCTCTCTCTCTCTCCCCACACATGTGTAAGGCATGGAATGCCACCTCATCATCCAAGCCTCACTCCAAGCCCAAACCTAAAAGAAAAGTTGCTTTAGGCTTGGAGTGACACCTAGGCTTGGAGTACTTTTCTTGCCACATGTCCATCCAAGCCTAACTCCAAGCCCAAACCTAAAAGCAAAGTTTGCTTTGGGCACTCCAAGCCTAACTCCATTCCCAAACCTAAAGAAACTTTTGGTGTGCCACCTAGGATTGGGAGGAGGCTTGGAAGCTCCTCATAAGGCTATAAAAGAAGCTCCTCTCCCTCTCATTCTCATCATCCCATTCTCTACAACTCCTCCCTTCTCTTCTTTCTTTTGTAGTGTAGAGTAGTATAGTTTTTCCTTTGTAGAGAATTTAGTCTTCCATTGTAGCATGGTTGGCTAAACCTCTAGCTAAGGCTAGGGGTGAAGCCTTTGAAGAAATTTGCAAGATATGGTTCTTTTGGTTCAACATTGTGTGGTGTAAATGTTGGAGTTCTCTTTGGTTGATCGGTTTAGTTATCCACCTCGGCAGACGCTATTGTTGTGCAAGCCCCTTGATCCATCGTCGACTCCGGGCACGTTGGATGCTTGGGATCCCTTGCACACCAATTAGCTAGTTCATGATCGATAAAGTCCCTTGATCCATCGTCGACTCCGGGCACGTTGGATGCTTTGGATTCCCTACGGTCATCGAGCTAGTGCAGGTAAAGTCATCGATCTGTAAAATCCCTTGATCCATTGTAGACTCCGGGCACATTGGATGCTTTGGATTCCCTGCGATCGATAGACGAGATCTTAACGGTTGGATCGGTCAATCAAAGCCTCCTATCTTGTAAGTATGCATTTGATCGTATGAATTGTGATCTTATCGGTTGACTTGTTGGCAAAGTTGTTGATCTGTACAATTCCTTGATCCATTGTCGACTCCGGGCACAGTGGATGCTTGGAATTCCCTGCGATCAACTAACGAGTGCTTTATGGTCAAATCAATCGGTTCAGATCACCATCTTTTATGAAATATGCAAATGGTTTAACTGTTTCATCTTCCGATTGGAATGAATCTTTATTCAATTCTAGTTGAGTTATAGTTGGACCAATAAATCAAATCTTGTGAATGAATCAAAGGTGGATCCCTGATGTCTTAGCCCCTTTTCTATTTTGTCTTTCACCACACACAACTTGCTCCACTCTCGTGGATAAACCAGATTTCATCTCTCTCACCTAAACTAATTCCTCTAAGTGTTCTTAACCCCAATCCCTGTGGATCGACCTCGGTCTTACCGAGTATTTTACTACTTCGCTACCTGCACTTGGGTGTGCAATCTTCGGATTGTAGCAAGTTTTTGGCGCCGTTGCCGGGGAATTGG